>OX457104.1:7500-148747 GCA_949752805.1 Deilephila elpenor | reverse complement strand
GGATCTATCACGTGTCACAGTCGGAGACGCATTGTGTGATGTCTCTGGTGACTATACAGATGCCGACACACTCCACTACTGTTACTAGTAATACATATATTCAGGTTATCGATAGCGTCTGCTCATATGTGGTATGCTTCTGCAACTACTTTTACCGCGGACTTATAATATAAAGTCTTTATCTCATGGAGGTATGAATTGTATGTGGTATGAACTTGATAAAAATTATGTAATTTTTGGAGTTTTAAAATACTTGTTATTAATGCAATATTACAAGTCAACATTATACACATTTCAATAACAAAGCATTGCTTGGCACTCCACTGCACTCGCCATTCTGAGACATAAGATGTTAAGTCTAAATAAGTCCAGTAGTTACTCTGGCTCCAATGTCCATCAAACCGGAACACAACAGTGCAATTACACTGTTGTTCGGTGAGAGAAATAGACATTGCGGTGGTACCTGCCCAGGCGGCCTCTCACATTAAAGATACCTACCACCAGTGTTTCATTGCATACATTACACTTCCTAACAACGATATACGATCACCGAGCACAGTATTAACCCAATAAATCATGTATTCCACGCAACAGGAAATATCCATTGAAACACAATAACAAAGAGCGCCATAAACTGCAGACGTGGGACACTTCCAACAAAAATATTTTCCCCGTTATTTGTACGTCGCGTGATATCGAACTTAGCAAGAAAACTCGTAAAGCGAGTCGCGACTCGTCACATGTGCTGGGTTTATGGACACCGACGCAGCCTCCCCCTTCATCCCCCTCCCCGCCTCGCCCCGCATATCCCCGCCACACAGGCTGGTGTAAATATGAGTTGTTGGCGGAAGGAATATGAATTAGAAAGTGATGTGTAGTTGTGACTGTACAGATGTAGGCGAGAAAGATTTAGAGCAGTTATTTTGAGTTGTACTTATCTTATAAATACACAGTTATTTTTAACACAAGATTAAGTTTCAAGAAAACTTTATGTGGACATTATTGTGAAAATGCAAACATACAAAACTATATTGACATACGCAATCATTAGTAATAACAAAACCAACATAAATAATACTCGACTAAAGTAAAAACAAGGTTTACATTATCCCAAAAACAATATCCTCTACTGCTCTACCTTTTGCTCTACATTAAACAAAAATATGTGTAGAGCACACGCGGCTGTTACCCGCAGGTGTGTTTTACTGCGTCCCTGGGAACGCACGACGGTCTAGCCGGAATAAAAGTGAGAGTAAGTGGGTCAAGAGCGTGGAGCCGCTCTACACATCTCTACACGACTCTACACAGCTCTACACGCCGCCTTCAGCGCGGACCTTGGCTTCGCTAATACGTCACACGAGCCCCTAGCAACGTGCGACGCTTTACTGACGCTACGAACTTGTAAATGATTTATGGTTTTGTTTATTGTACAGTTTTAGTTGTAGTTTATTTATGAACCGAATAGAATATAATACAAATAGTGCTGTAAGATACAAGTCTGCTGTCGTAGTTTTCGTAAACTAAAAGAGACTTTACCAAGTGTTTGAAATTTTATTTTTAGTTTTATTTTATTCTCGGCGCCATTATACATTTAATTTCAAGTCTATTGAATCGCGACCCAGTAATTTCACTATCTACATTGTATTGTCGTTCAAATCTAAAAACAACAGTACTTATACACTGCTGCTCAGGAACAAAAATAATCAAATTTATGTTACCTACGTACGTAAACAGCCTGCCGCCTTCGTGAAATCTACCACCTTGCCACGTAGAGGCGCTCGTAACCTCATGCACTACACAAAACACTTACAAAAAACAGAAACTATTAATTAAATAGTATTGTCAGTATATTGAACATTCGTCCTACTTCAGCGGAGTGTGTGTTGGCAATAAATTATTTAGTAAATACTACGTGAATCATGTGTTGGGAGATACGCCGAGTAAATCAATACATGTACTAGATAACACAGAGTCGTTATCAGTGTGTAAACGCGATATTAGCGCCGTCTCTATCTGTTCGATAATAACAAGTGAAAATATCAGACTTACTACAATACGCCGTAACTTGTACAATCATTAGCAAATAAGTGTCTTTCATTTTAGAAATGCTAAGATTAGACTACTAGCAAGTTATTAGTCGTATTTTATTACATTTTGGGCAGAATGATACCAAAGAGAATATTTCTCGTTTCTTATTAGTCTCCCGATAGTAGTATAGAATACGTGTTGTATTCAAAAGCCATTCAATTCCTCTATAACACTCAACGAAATAGCTTCTCATGAGATCATTCTAAACTAACAAACCGACGAACGGCAACTTTCATCACAAATAATTTATTTTATCTTCCATAATCTAATCGGAAACCCTTCGTGATATTGCCGTCCTTGTTACACACCCCGTGTGTGAGCGAGATGCGTGATCAACGTTCATACATATTTAACCGTGAGCCGGATGTTTGTTCGTAACAGGATTAGATGAAAAATTGGACGAGGCGTCGTCGCGAGAATGAGCCTACATGAAGTATAATGATGTCATAATATCACCTCGCGAGTTGAGACAATATTCGCCAGCGTTTGAAGTCTGCTGAGACCTCGATTTGTTTACGCTAATGGATGTCTCATCTCGCACGCTCCCAAACGAAAAAGGTTTCATACATATTTTAAACAGTTATGTGTTAGAGAAATTCCACAAAGAACGGTAAGAATAAGCTTAGGATACGTAGAGTTCGACTAGTTTTATTTGACGCAATTTGTCTTTTTACGTACCATGTATACCGTAGCTACGTAGCAAACACTACGTCGTAGCAACGTAGTTAAGAGTCATCTTACTAACTTAATTGTTCCGTGATCTTGGCACGAGCTCAAATTACAACAATGATCAATATTATATCAATTTCACTCCGCTGATCCGCTTTGCTACTAATAATATCAAAGCAAAACAAAAACAAAAATCGCAAAATTGGAGACAACTTTTCCTATGTCATAACCATTTATTACATTGTTGGTGTATCGAAATAAAATGATACCACATATCTCAACGTCGCGTCGTAGCGGATCGTAGCAGCGTAGTACTTGCGTGTACTGTGTAGCACTGCAAGGGCCGAGTCTACGAGCAAGCTACGCGCGGTGAGATTGCGGATGAACGCTTATTAGCATGGGAATTACAAGGGAGGGGTGAGACGACCACCATATTGCTTGTGGAAATTGGACACGGATAACAAGCTTTATAGCACGCCCGGACCGTCGAGTTCACTGTACTTGTTAAAACAACTTTGGGCATTTTCTAGAACCCGTATCGTAGAGTAACGTTGTTACTTTTTATTTTTCCTATGGAGAAAGAGGTAAGTTTTCTTGCAGCACTTTACAGCGGTGAAAAATATTTTTATGGTTCTTCTGAACTGCGGGAGCTCAGTGGTTTATGCAGGTATTTGTCACTTTGCGACTAGTCTCTGGGTATAAAAATCCATCTGTATATAATTTGAGGACCATTGTGTAGGAAACACTGACCCTGGAACGAAAATAAGTTTCTGTAGTATAGGTAGCGCTAGTGTCACCTCTGCCCATCCCTCTAGGCATGTAGTAAGGTAATGTACATGTATCAATAAATACGCGCACCTCACGTCGATGCAAGTGGCTACTGCAGCAAATATTGAAGCGGCGCGAGTATTTTCCGCGCGGATGGTCGCGGTGTAATTACATTAAGTTTATTCGCATCCACGCCCGGAACTGTACGTGTCCAGCCACGACATACTGAGTACCCGCACAGCGACACGTATACACATACGACACGGATAAATAAAAAACTGATGCGTGGCGACGCAGAACCCTACAGTGATCCAGCGTTTTTGCGGTGCATTTAATCTGACTCGACCATAACTAATCACTTGATCGGAGTATTCACAAAAACGCTAAATCCCTATAATTCTTCAAGTGGCTAGAGTATTCTGATACAAATAGGAATTAGGTAACTAAATATTTAAAGAATACTTTTATTTCATATTATTATATTCAACTAATTTATTTTATATTCTATTCAACCAATTGCCTCCTCTCACTAGACTGTGGGGCAACAAGGAACAAGTGATACTAAGTACAAAATTATTTTGAAACTTACACCCCAATTTAGTTATCTATTGTAATACACGAGGATTCGGGACCCAAATGATAGCACAAGCACAAGAACAAATTCAACATAAACGAACAAATGTAATTTCGTGAAATAATTCCGAAAGTTTCGCAAACATTAAATAATTCCGAGTGAATAGGATGCGGAGTAAACAAGAGAGTAGCGGGAAATTACGTTAACTATTAACTAGAAATATTTGCATATGCAGAATAATTACAGCGTGGTAACTACGCGCTTGCCGTCTGCTTGTAACCGAGCGCCGACAACGAGATGATGAATATTTATTTGTTCGTGATTTTAATGTTTTAATTAGAAATGTTATAGATACGGGATTTTAAAGCCTTTTTTCGTAAAAAAAATGTATTAACATTTAAATAGTAAACTTAAAAAAGGGGGGGGGGAATAAATGTAGTAAAGCTCTCTTACTACATACATGGACTAACATTGTATTCAGCACTATGGCCCTATAATGTTTACCATTATATTTGAAAATAATACTGTTACATGAATAAGCTAACGCCTATTTCCTCGAAAGGGTAGGTAAAAGAGTAATTTGAGCTCCCCTAGGTTTATCAGGTACAAATCCGGGTAATTCATACGCGAATTTTCAAACCCCAAAACTCACACCAATTGTAGTGCCCAAATTCAAAACCAGAACCTCAATAACCCTAAGCCCATACCACAACACATACGCGCTATCTACAGCTCAACATGGCGACTTATATTGTTGTTAATAATAAAGACTTTACTTTCACGCGAAGCAACTTCACGTTTATTAAGAGCCAGAGTTTGTTTTGTTCTTTTTCGCTTGCTCCATATTTTCGAGAAAATCTCGGACCTTTGCTAACAAATATTTTTGTCAACAACCGCAAAGCACAAACAACTCTATTCGAATGGCATATTTTTTCATGAATTATTTTATTTGAACAGAGTAAACAAATTTTTGTAATAATACCAAATTTTTCAAGTGTTATTCCACGAATTAACTATCAATGGAACTGTTGAGTGTAAAGGAATTGCGTGCTTGGCATGGAGCGGTCATGGTCTTATACTCTACGCTAAAAGTAAGCGTCAATAATTTTAAGAACCGCATTACCACATTAATACGTGTCCCTTTCGATATATAAAAAATGCTCTGTAGCAACTTTTTCGTGTCAATAAAAAATACAAATAAAATTGTTGATGAGAGTTTTGTCTCTGCCCGTGTTTGTGTTGTTATGTCAATCGACTATGTGAACGAACTACTGACGTCACAGCTTCATCAAAATGTGTACACAACATACATAGTGCTCAGCATTTTTTTTATTAAAACTGTAAATGCTCGTTTGATTACTATTTACTTCAGTAATATTTTCGCGCTCCATTTTTTCGACGTACAATAGAAGTAATTCAACAGCATCATATTCTGCCCGTTGCAACCTACTGCTGGCCTTAGCTCTTTTATAAACATTTAATACTAAAATGAAACGAAGGGGAATAAAAAATCTGCGATGCAATCCTCAAATCTTTTTTTATCACTATTCTCCACATTCCAACTTTTACTTACTTCAATAAATACCTTTTAAAATTCCCTTTCTAACTGAATTGTATAATTCCTGTAATTTCTTGGAAATTCCAATACACTAAAAAGTTTCTCGAAACTGTTTGTTGCTACAGAATCCCAAGAAACGAAAACCCACGCCGATTTTCTGCGTTTATCAACAAGTATAATATTTTTGTAACGTCGTGTTTATTTTGCTTAGACTGAATTAAAGACTTCGTTTCTAAGGTTTATTTATATTTTTCCAAGTGACGGACGCTCATACATTGAGCCACGAATCGTACTCGTATAGTGTACATATTGCATGGCATATTTGAACGAATATATGCCAATAAAAAGTAGACATTCAAAATGAATAAATACGCCCAAGTCATACACATAGTTGTGACCTTACACAAATATGTCATATAAATTAAATATTTCTAAACCATACAATGTATACTCGGTTTTTCAGCGCCGGTTTCTTAACAAAATTACAGAAGTTATAAAAAGTATTAATATTTTGAATGTCAAACGTACACAACATACATATCACTCAAAATAAGCTTATCTCCAATTTTATAGTGTGATTCGAATACAACATTGAGTTAAAAGTAGGTTTTACTTGAGAGGCTAACTTCAGAACTAATGAGTACCAAAGCCTCTCATCCAGAAAAAACCTTGACTGCTAAAGATTCTTTTTGAAACTCTAATTTTCAAAATTCCAAACCAATAAGCTACAGACTAGAATCCATTATGTAAAGAAGAGCTTTGGTGAAAGATAGCGACGTCGATATTTGTTTACAATACTATTCGAGGCAAATGAACCAGTTTATATACTCAGACCTAGGCATTACGTCATCCAGACTGGAACCTAATATTACCTCCTTCGGCCCAGAACTTCTGCTTTGAGAATTTCGATCTAACAATTCGAAACTTGACAAGGTTCGTTTTAACATTCGAAACGAAACAATATTATGTTAATTTATAAATTGGTCTATCGGAACATTTTTTGTAATCCTTCGTATTTATTATGAAAAAGTTTCCATGTATCAAACTACTATTAATTTGAATACCGAATGACTTTAGAAGGCAATTCATTCGTCAAGCGGCGTAGGTCCCATGTAAGGGATTACCAGCTTCTCGCGACGCGGCGCCCTCACACGGACGTGTAAAGACTGGCGATGTGTAGGGCTTAGGGACCCGCGCCGGAGATCTATAGGAAGGGACACCATGTGAAGGACTAAAGGGATATTATGTTGGTCAGGTGTTTAGGGATTCTCCGGGTAATACGTTGATTAGCTCCTACTGATCCCAATACATTGATGTATGTGACTGGCTGGTAATGACTCCCGATACCAAATTTATGTTGAATATCACGCAATATGCAAATTAAATTGAAAAAATAAACAAACTAAGTTTATTCCAATACTGTTACAAGAATTTCACATTTACCATAATTACTTGCGACCTAAATGTGTCAGTCGGTATTGGAACTAAATTAGGACACGAAGCGTCTCAGGCAACGCTTCGCCTGTGACGTCACAAGTACCCTACAGGAGCGCCTGGAATTCATCAATCACTCGGCGCCGCGCTGTTAATGCGGAGCCTACGTCTCGAGCCTCTATCAAAAGACAATCCCTTTCATACATGAGCGAAGTGTCGCTCGGATGCATTGATTAAGTTGAAAGGCGACGGCACGTGCAGTGAATTTGTCCAGGTTGCCCCCTTCGCCCCTTCGCTCATTCGCCCTTTCGAACCTTCCGGCAACTTCCGCCCTCCGTATAAACTAGTTCGAAGACAAGTTTGCGTCTCTTTATAAACATTACGTGAACGTGTGTCCGCAGGACGAGCGTTGCGGAAGGACAAGTTGTCGCCGACGCAATCTAAAGTATGTTAACACTTTTCGCCGTTGTTCGATATATTTATTTAATTTGAAAAATTTAGAAACATGTTTTTAAGCTTAGTAATGTGGGTCATATAGTTTGTGGTCGGTTGATCAATAATATCCATTACGCTTATGATACCACACTTCTTGCACGGACCGAAGAAGACATATCTATCATAATATTATACATTTAAATAAAGTCCCGTGAACAGATATCACTGTTGTTTGCCTGTAAGCTGCATGCCATCTAAATTCATGACATATTATGTGTTTAGTAGTTGAACAAGTCTGCCGCCGAGTCGGCTGCGATCCAGCAGATAACACATGCACGAGCCGGCGGTGACAGCTCACGCCGTGTATTCCAAATTGACTGCCTCTAATCCCATGCTTACTGCCGCGTCTACAAGTCCGCACAGCCACCTAGATGTAACGTACATGTATGTGCATACATCACGTTACCGGTATACCCAAATACATGACATATAATACATGTTGTAAGAGACACATCAGATATTAATTAACATCATCGACCCAGCAAAACATAGCCCACAAGGCGTGCACAATATGTAAACTAGATCTTTTGGTTGTTACTAGTAAGACATTTACTCACTCCGCTATATTACGGTCATCAGTGACCGGTCGCCACAGTTACACTAGCTTGCTCGGAACTAGATACACGTATCATAAAACCGATGCGCAGCACTCGTTTATGAACCACTACGAAAGTGCTTCCAAAATCCTGTTTAACTATCACAATCATTAACCAGTTAACATTCTTCCAAATCCATATTATTGTATGAGCCTGTGTCAGCCTTAAAATACAGCAACCTCAATAATACAATGTAATCCTTATCCCGTGCTACGTAGGACCCGGCTTGTGACAATACGCAGGCTTTACTGTGAGCGGCGCGGCGCACGCACAATGTGCGGCTAAAAGGCTTTCTGTGTAGAGCACACGCGCCGCCCGCCGCCGCGCTTTGTCCGAAGCGGACGAAAACACCGCACACACACGGAAAACACTAAAGAAACTTGCTATTGTGAGCTAGACATTTTGGTCTAGGCTTAATGACAGACTTTCCACTTTAGCTGTTGGGAAAAGTAATATTGTGCTAGACAATGCAATTCTGGTGTAGATATAAGACTTAACATTTAGGTAAAGGTCTAAATAATGCCTGCCCGCTTCAACTTTTAGAGGCGAAAAAGTCTTGTCAGTCATTGGGCTGGCTCCATTGGCCAACTCAATACGCATTAGTCTGCGAGTGATTTTTGACACACTAGTGCACAGTTTAATAATAATAATCAGACATTCTGATGTGTTCGAATAGTTACTGCCATACAAAACTTATCATAGCGATGATCAATATAGGCCGTCTGCAACGTAATAAACAATAAATTATTTTTATCTTTTTGCAACCACGAGTATTGGAAAGTAATTACATATTTCAAAATGCGTCCTGCTAAGTCAAAAACCCCTTGCTAAAGTATTAATTCCCACCATTCCCACGACCTCAATTTCTAGAAACGCACAGAGTATACAAAATTCGAAAAAGCATGCACCAGAATTGGAATTCGGAAAACAAGAGTCGCATGTTTCAGCGGGGACTAACAAGTCCGCATTCGCAGTAATTTGGCAGTGGACGAGTACAAAGCCGCTGCGACGCCCAATCAAATGTAACGGGAGTTCCTTGTTCCGCCCGCGTCAGTAGCGATACTGGTGACCCGGCCTCGACATACAACGTGCAAAACAATGCTGAGTTCTGGAAAAAGAGCACCAACTAGCACAGCCGCCAAAATGGGGGTAAAATAAAGTTAAAAATGTATGTCGAGTAAAAATTTAATTCATAAATCAGGCTATACACGTCCCACTACAAGATACTACCTTCCCTTAATCGTTAAAATGCGAGGTAACTGTTTAACTATATACCTAGTATCTTATTATAAGTACTAGCATCCTAAAACACTGCATGCATGAGCGAGTCGTTGTGAAAGGATTTTCATCAAGTGTATTGTAGGCGACACGCGGCGTAAAGAACTTCTCCACGGCGTTTATGACAAGTATTACTTCATTATATTAACCATCGTAATCTTGTAAGCGGCTTACAACACCGACCAAGGAACATATTCGCGAGCGCGGGTAATCCGGCGGAGATGGAAAGTACCAGCGCTTCCCTAAATCGAGATAAACGCGCGCCTTCCGGAGCCGCCGCCGTAACACTCGCATGCGCCGTCCCGGGCCGGACAGATACTTGTAGCGTATTATTACAACTTAACATAAGTGACGTAAAATTTAATGTTTTGAAAATTACTAAAAATATAACTTGATCGATAATAAAATATTCCCATGACAATTCAATCCAACTTTTCACGATATACGAGTATTGAACAGAATACGCTTACGGGTTGTATTCAAGTACAGTACAAATACATATTGATCTTAAACAATGGCACATATTTAATCAATCAAAAGTTTGCAGTAGCGACCAGTCAGTAAAACATTGCGCCTCAACTCGAGCCGTACCGAAATAGAAAACAAAAATTCAAGTCAATTTTTCCAGCCGGACTGCCAAACAAAGTCCCACAAAAACAGGCTAAAGTAAAAAATCCGCAACAAGCCGTGAATAGTGAAAACTGCAGCGAGGTTTAATATGTAGCGAATACTGCTAATAGAATAGTGGCTCGCGCATCGCTAACAAGCGCCTTTGTGTCCCGCGTGCTACAGCCTGGACTGCGCAGAAAAACTATCAATGCCAACTACCAAAGTACTAAAATACTCGTATAGCTCAGCAAATATCGTTTTTGAACCATTGCGCGGATGGCTAAATATAGTTTTATATTGAAAGGGCTCTAATAATTATGTTCTTGAGAGTGTTAACTCTATAAACGAATTACAGTAACTATGTTAAAACTAAGAGCAAATGTAGTTTTATGTAAATGTACCTACTCGCAGAATAAAGTTTTGACTAGATGCTATTGCATTGATCAACATCTTTGAGGTAAATAATAATTATTTTATTTTTTGACTGCAATAATATTTTTAATAACGTGTAATATTATTCAAGAATACCATACTAGCCATAAATCACAGACAAAAATGTAATTTTTAAATTAAATATTTGCCAGTCCATTATTCAAGATTAAAAAGTGAAATAATAGCAGTGTAATTACGAGTCAGATGTGAATAATTTATCTAGCGACATCGCATCTCTATATTTGACAGATATTTCAAACTTTCCAGACAGTATCCACTTGAATAGAGTAATTTGTATTGGCGGTCGTCGCGACAGCACAACTACTAGACTTTATGTGTATTGTATATCATTTAAAGTAATAACTTAACGTGACAGTCATACTTATATACACTTTTTGTGTCACGGCTTTCAAAAACTACGAAACACGTCTATACTTAGAACAAATTTGTAACCGATTGATGTCTGTACTTGGAAGATAAAAGAGAAAAACTAATATGAGGGGTCTGTATAAACTAGTGGCGGTACTTCCATACAAGCCCAAAAGCCCGGCTTGCCCTACTTAATACGTATATACAACATTCTGAACGAAACCATTACATTCAATACAAAACAGTAATTACGAAACATCTACCATTTTTGAATTTACCGCGTTCCGTCGCGGCATGGCGCTCTTCAATGAAGCGCGAGCCGAAGCGCCGCCCGCGCTGCGCAACGCATTTAATAAATTCATTCAATAATTTTAACTCTCACGTTGAACGTAGCTCCACGCATTTTTTAAAAGACGGTACGCGCAAAACATATATCTGCCTTCTTCTCTCTCGTGTGCTTTTACGAGGCTTTTGGCAACGCATGCTATCTCTTTCACACTGACGGATGAAATGTTACACTCTGGCACTACGAATGTATAGCTACAGATATCTATATATAGCAATAAAGTACTAAACCAAAAGCCCAGCTTTTGACCACAGAATTGTTTTGACTGAACATCGTACATTTGAAGGTCGTCATGTGTAACATTATTTGTTAACTATATTTTATTTATTGTTAATAAATTACGTTGGTTCTTTTTTTAAATTATTTAATCATTTTTGAATACAAATAATGAAGTTTTTATATTTATTTCATAAATTATAATTGCATGTTGAATTGTTTATTTTTTCGTTTACTAGCAATACTGTACGAATTACTACTAACTTCATAAGTATTTTGACGTTGTGCAATTATTGTAAATAGTTCGGTTGAAGGTTAATTAATCGTTTTTAATGTTATTTAAACTTTTTGATACGAAAATGATTTGTATTGTTTCCTGTGATGGTGAAAGTGTTCATTACCGTTATAAAGGTAATTTAATTCAATTATATTGAAACTGGCGCGAATACTACGCCGAGTTTGTGCATTTCTTAAATTCGTGGTAAATCACAAGAGGCATTTTATCGGTTCAGTTTACTTAACTACGTAATTCGATTTCTAAATGCTCCCATTCATATAGGTTACAGATTGTGTGGAAGGTCTGCCGCCGCGCCGTAATTTCGATTTCGTCGTTCTTAGTATTTTTTGTCCTTCTAAATAAATATGTATTAAAACTAAAATAATATTGGGCTTGCCCTACTCCAAAACCCTAGGCACGCCACTGGTATAAACGTAATAGAACCTTAAGCAATTATTTTTAGAATTTTTGTCTGTTTGTCTGTGCGGTTGTGCGCGACAAACTCAGAAACGGCTTAACGGATTTCAATGAAATTTGGTATGAAGAGAGCTGACACCCTGGATTAACACTACTTTTTATCTCGAAAAATGTAGTATTCCCGTGGGTTGAGTGCAGAAATCCGATATATTTGTTACTTCTTTATTCTTAAAGAGATGGGATGGGAGTAGATTACATACCTTGAGTGAGAATGAGGTGGGAGAGCGGGATATGACGGTACGGGACGTGATAGGAAATTAAAAAGATAGTTAATCACGCAGACAAAATTTGCGGGCAGAAACTAGTCAAGAATAAAAACAAATATTTGTTGATTACGTGAACATTTGTCTGGTTGAGCAGACCGAGTCCTGAGCCCCTCTTTTCATCGCCGGGGACTGCGTTCTCCGCCGCAGTAGCAAAAATAATTTATTCTATTAAAAATCTCCATTGGTACCATTGACATTAATACCTCGCTAAAGTCTCACTCCAATATCAGCGGCACACAGACGGACAACAGACAGCTACTAACGCGCGATAACCGAGCGAAGAGGAAGATCCTGCGGGAACTCTCGCCAACAATCCATTATTGTCGAGTCGTTGGGTCGCGCTCACCGCTCGAGTGTGATCAAGTGTTGTTCTATAGAAATTCGTGAATTAAAACTACCTTTGAAGTTATATTTGAGTCGAAATATCGATAGGATGCCAGTAGATGGTCGTTATATAAGTAGATTCAGTAAGAAACGAAACTTTAATCATTGTATTATTGACTTGTATCAGGCGACAAAAATAAATTTACATAGAGAGCTCTTAAGCAAAATATAAATCTTTTAAATGAATATAACTATTATTTCATTCCTATCGTCCTCAATCTATGCACTTTCCTTCGCTGAAAACCTTGAACCCCAGGCAAATTGCATTCATTACGCAGATCAGATAACATAGATATGTGGCGTAAGGAATACCCATAAATTTTATGATATAGCATTTATAAAATTCACTTCAGTAACCTTGTTTTAGACAAACCCAACATCACTAATGATAATTACATAAGATTGTTAGTTTTGCACAAGAAAAACTAGTTCTAAGCTTCAACAAATCCAACAAAAGTTTCAACAAAAGGACATAACAAAAACGGAAGGAAATTCAAACACAACTCAAAGACAATGACGACTAATAGAAGTCGGGAAACTCTGTTGAGATAGCTCGTCGTCTGAAGTGCATAATTAATCTGCCGGCGCAAGAATAAGGAAAAACTTAGAAACGAAAATCCCTAATTGACCCAAACTATTAACTGCTAAACGTACAAATGTTCTGTGAGGCGAACAGTTTCTTAACAACTCTATAAGCATGCAGTTTAGTTCAACGTGAACTTCGCTTTCTCAGACCTGCACAAAAGACACAAGTCAAGTTTATACGAGCACACAAGTTTCAATTGAATTCATTCAAATGATGTGTTCAGCTTGTAAAGATACAATTTGTCCAGCCATGTGGATTTTATTCTATGATTCAAATTTGACTACAAACTTTATGCTACATGAAAAGATTATTTAAACATGACAGTACAACTGACAGGAGAATTCAAAGGCTTGGCTTTCAACTTTCACCCACTGATATGTGTCAGTCTGGATGTGGGTACTTGTGAAATTCATATTTGTAAACGCTCCAAGATACAAATGAATTGTTTGTTTAAAGGAAAATTAAGAAAAAAATACAAATTTACTGTGTTTTCCATTCGCTAAATGAGATTACTGAAATTTAAATATCGATAAAAATACTTTTTCCGAAGCCTTCGCAACAAAATGTTTGGCGATAATGGTTCACGATCACTATCTGTTCGCTCCTTTGCCATGCTAAAATAAATAAATAAAATATAATAAATAAATATCTAAACTTTCTTCGGTTGTTTTCTTAGTTTTTTTCTGTAAGTCATCTAGAAAACTCTTGTAGATGTTTTTTATTAATTCTGATGGCTGTATAGAAAATGTAACTTTATAAGTTAAAATATTCTTGAGCATTGTTCGCCTAAAATTGAGTCATTAACTTCATATAATTTTAATTATTTAATTCCCTGAAATTGCCTCAGGTCATATTTCAAAAGTACGATTGTTACAATACCTTCAGCCCTAGACGCCAATTTATGTAATGTCTATTTGCCAAGTTAATTAAAAATTTACGACTCCCCACAGGCCATTAAAATAATTAAAATATAATTACTGAGGAAAATGCTTCAAATGTTCTATGGAGTGGAACGTTTGAGGTGAAAACGAAAGGTATCGAGTGGAAGCAGCGAGATAACTAGAGGGCTCGGTCTCTCGGTGAGTATCGCTCACAATCATAGTTTACAGCGGTTGCGACGCGGACGGACTTAGTAAGTGGCTCTGCGGGTCCACTCGGTGCCAACCGCTTTCACCACTTTTAATTATATTTAAAGTGACAGTACGATTTCTGCGAAGATGATATCAAAGTGAAGAAATCGTATCTAAAGTCATATACTCTCAGAGCTGTATTGTCAAAAGGAAATTGGCAACTATTGCTCTTGGACTTGCGTAATAATTAACAAAAGAATCCAAGCACAAACACAGCATCATACAACCCAACCTTTATACTAATTGTCTACATGACCAATAAAGGAAGTTCATTTAATTTCATTTATACTTCGCTTTTAGGGCAATGGCGAGGACGGTCAGTGTCAAGATTTAAACTAGCAATAACCTATAGCATGTATCAAAAGGAAACTAATTTCACATACACAAAATGGCAAACATTGTAGTTTGATGTGAAACACTTCGTGTGTTCACGCCACCTGCAGCCTGCAATAAAGATCTTGTAGACATGCGCCGCGCACTCTGCACGGAGAGCGACCAACAAATGTACACCTACCAATGAAGCACTTACAAAGTTTTTTACGAGAACATCTTAAACTCGTGCAGTGTGCACTAAACCCACGGCTTTTTATACCCGCTCATAATTCTCAATCAGTAGACGTTTTAAGAGTAATATCTTTAGGGGTAAAACAGTTTTAATAACTGCAATTACACGTTCCATCAACCGAGCGTTGTCTCGAGGCAAGCCACAAAAGTTATCACTCGGGAGTTTTACACAGATCTTTAGTTTGCTCGTCATTTTGTACCAACTATAGTTTTTAATTCATTGCAGTCATAATTGTCTCCAAAAATAATTTTGTAAAATTGATATAAAATGTCATATTGTTGCATACTATCGAAAATAGAAATCCTAAATAATGGTCACAATCATTTAACATTGAACTTTAGGCTTAAAAATTCTGCCATAAGCTTAAAAACTAGTTTTCAACCTAAATGAATATACCCACTAACATGTGAGCAGCCTGGTGAGATATACCTTATTTGACTGCATCTATGTATTTTCTGTGAAAATTACTATGCCTATAACAGCAGGTTAATTGTTAGAGCCAGTTCTTATTAAAGCCCTAATCCCCGCAGATGAGAGTTCGCACCTGTTATCTAGACTCGACGCGAGTTTAATTCAGTGCCGGCCGGCGGCTCGGCGACATCTCACAAATTAAATTGGATTCGGTCTTTGTATTTTTTAATCAACGCGAAGACGAGTGAGTACAGCCGAGAGACGAGACGCGACGAGATGCGACCGCTACAATTTCATTACCACAATGTTGCCACGAGACATGCAATTTAACTTATTTTGTTACTTGGTCATTTTGCGGGGGCCGGGACAAATTTTGAAAATCGTTTTTGTAAATAGTAATCGAATCTACATATCCGATTACATTGTTTTTAGTGTATAGGTCCGACAAACAGTTCATGTGATGGTAAATGATCACTGCCGTCAAGGGCGGATCCAGCTTTCAAGGTGGGGGGGAGGGGTCATATTGTTCCAATTTTTTTTTATTTCGTACCAAGATACTTAAAGTTCGATCATCACTAAAGAATAAACAGCTTCTAATTACTGAATTTCGGAACACTATGGTAGCGTTTAACAATTGTATTATATACACTTCCAAACAAAGAGCATTTTAATTCCTTTAACAAATAGTTTAATAGACATGAAATAAACAAAACTTGTTCAATAACAGTGGATCTATGTCGTGCGGAACAACGAGGTCGGTTAAGTTATTTTGAACCAGTTTCACATACATTCCCGTTCACGCAATAACATCGTTAGCAACTCCATTGTGTTCCCGCGCTACAAACTATCTACAACTACATAACTCTTCATCTCTATCGGAACATTGCCCAGCCATGTTGAAAAAATATTTTTATTTTTTTTGTTCATTTGTTAACAGAACAAAAAAAATAAAAATATTTTCCAAAGTAAATTTATACTTACACATGTTTTATGACCTATGTGTATATGGAACGATTTCAAACTCCAAGCAGCTTCGACTATCACTATTCTATGTGATACTCAAATATATCCCTCATGGCGTGATTGAAATAAGAACGGTATATTTTACGGCGCGAAGCTATAACGTTATACCCACTTTAGGTGTTATTTGTTTGTTTCCAATTGTTGGTTATGTTATTTATTTGCACACGCAGGGCTCACTCTGCAACTTGCGCCTGCGACGGTGTGTACATCGCAACTAAATTATACAATAACGTCGCAGTTGTGTGCTCGTGCACAATGTCGATTGTGAAACAGATGTTATTTTAAAATATTGAACATTTTATTATTTATTTTACTATTTCTGTTTTAATGTTTTTGAGTAGTTGGTTTGACGTCTGTACGTCACTTAAGGTGGCCACTGAAAATCAGCGTTGTGTTGTGGTTTGCACCACATCATAACATAAAGCTGAGTGGCCACCTACCGGTCACAGTCGCGATCAGCCATTTTTATTGTGTATGTTTGTTTTCATGCTTATTGTTACGTGTTGCAACTGTGATCAATAAATAGTTTTTCTTTCTTTCTTTCTTTCTTTCTTTCCATGTGTGCCTTCTTACCGAACTTATCCAATATTGTCCTATAAAAGGCGCAATGTACGTTAAATATTAAATTAACCGCTATAGTCGCGCTCTATCACTCAGTACACACTAATTTGAGAAAGGGATCAGACGATAACCGCACCGAGCGAATATACATTCTGTATTATATACGTAATGTGTTAGAAAATACTTTATTATTTAAAATCATTGTTGCTTTATCTCTAAACTTAATTCACTGAAATTTCAATCCACTTACCACTAAATAACCTAAGGATCAGTCAATTTCCCTTTAATTCATAATCCCATATGGAATATCTGTATGTCTAGACTTTTATTTTTTTCCTAAATCGTTTTGTCTAGGGATTTTGAAACATTCCGGTAATATTATCTTGGAGGAAATTAAATTTGTATTACATATGACGATAAACTCGCACCCAAACACGTCGCGAGATTAAACGTAAATATTGAAGAAATCTGGAGAACACATTCACCGAGGAATTATACTATAACCAAGCGTTGAAACGATTTTATCTCCCGTTGCAATAGCAAAAACTACAATCAAATTGTAATCAGGTAAGAAGTCTCACATAATAGCGCGAGGTAGCGGTCACAAGTTACGAATCCAATAACCGGACAACCGGAGCGTACGGCCGCGCTGCCCGCCACTTACCCCTATTTATTAGGGGCCGGACTCAAATCCGTCGGTGTAACTCAGGAAACTAATTAAAGAAAACCGCAGGTGTAAGGTGACCTCGTGGTGGCACAGTGCACCGCTTAATTAAGACGCGCCGGGCGATGGGAAATGAGCCCTAAATAAACTGAACTAAGATGGGTTTTAGTTTGAGCGCGGCTCGTTATTATAGTTCGTATTAGTGGAATTGTGGGTAGATGAGTAAGTTGAATGGAAACTTCACGTCATATTCAGTGCATGCGGCGTGTTGAGTGGCGCCATCTATTACTATGCGCTCAGTATTATTATGGAGAGGTTAACTTAGTTTTCAAAAATATGCAAAATAAGTAGAACTAAAAATTAAAGAAAAACGTGCTAAATATTAGTTTTACAAGCCCCTATGATGTAAAATAAGATGTAATTTTAAATAGGGTTTCCTGGTAATTAATAAAGTCGAAATAGATCAGTCGATATTACACGTACCACAAAAAAACATAATTATTTCATACGTATTCCTTAAGTATATAATTACATATATCTTCACGTGAATGTTCCTCAGTTAAAATACCTCGTGCAAGGTATTTGCTGTATAAATGACGGGGGCTGTTGGTCACGTAAGCTCACGTAGCGTGCTAGACGTGTGTGGCGCGGCGCGACGTGCGTGCAGTGTGTCTCCTCGCTCGTGTACATCTATTGCGGTTGTATCGATGCTCGTGAGGGCGAGTTTACTGACTGCTACTTTAGCATATCTTTGGTCTACTAATAAAAAAACAGTCGTACCAATAGTCCTCAACCTACCAGTAGAGTATTTGACTCTATTTTTATTGTATTTATCAAAAGGTATCTATATCCAAAATCTGGCAAACAAATAATTTTGTAAATCCATTTAGAATTAAACAAGTGAGAAACGTCTAACATCTTGTAGTGAGAGTAAAAGAAAAGGGATGCAAAACAAAACTAGCGACGTCACTATTCTTAATATGTGGGTGTGAAAGAGACAGTATGATGTCCCCACTACGCTCCCACTCTTTTGTTTTGTTGTAAAAATGATTTATTTAATGGTATTTGTCTTTGTACGCTAAATAAAAAACAAAAACGATCATAGTCAAATACTCTATTCATATACAGCCCTTCAGTGGTGGGTATCAAAAACAACAGCAGCCTTTTGGAGACTGACGTGTTAATTAACTGCGCCACTTGTCAAGATGAACCCTGGTGTAATAACTCAACTTAGTAGTAAAGTGGATGCGAGAAATCACTGTCGAATGGACGTCAGGCCAGGGCCAACAAATAAATGCGACATTGCTTGAATTCCTAATATCAGGTGAACGGCAGAGATTGAAAGTAACGACCTTGCACAAGGCAACGCGACCTACACCCCACAGCTACCTCCTCACCCCCGCTCGAGCAGTTAATCAGCAGGGGAAGGTGCCAGGATATCTTTTACTGACAGATACGGTGACATGGAGAAAGTATATATTGGCTTGCACGGAAATAATATATTACAATAGTTAGAAAGGTTCCAATAATCTTTACAATAAACAAAGATTAGTGCGACACCGAAGCAAAGATAACCGCGTATCTACGAGATTATTGTGTAATCGACACATGACCGGAAGGATGTTTTTCGGCAAGGTAATGTTTTCTTAGGATAATTCTTGATTTTGAAACTTTTGCTAGTAACCAATAATTCAACTTTAAATTCTAGTTAATATTCTGTTCGCACTGTATCAATATATTTTGTATGCTCAAAAAACAATCTTATTTATAAATAAAAGGCTTAGATTATATTCTGTTTTGTGCCAACAACCATGAAAATAAAACAAAATTATTTTGTGACACAATAGCCAGCCGTATAATGGCCACTAAAATGTTATTCGCTGTACAAATACAAATCATTCTCGCGTCATTTATTTTTTCGTTCAATTGCTCGGTAAAAGTCGAACAGATTAGCTTAATGTTTCGCTCAGTAACAAATACTGTTAAACATTAATTACAAGAGGCGAGCAATGGCACTTACATAGAAGATAAACTCCAGTAATTTTGCTCGGGATGGTTTGGTCTCGCATCACAAAAAATACAGACGAAATTACGGTTACAGCATACGCTTGGACCTTAATATAGCTCGGTCAAGGCCTCGAAGTTATCCAAAAAGCTAGTCAATGACCTTATATTTTTTGTGTAGTCTAATTTTGTATGTCATAAATGTATTGCCGTAGAAAATAATACCTATTCTACTTCATTACTCTGTTCTTACTTACGAAACGTTGAGTCCCATCACAAATAAAGGTTCGATAAGAAAGACAAACGAAAGTAGATTAACCTAATAGAGTTTGCTAAATGCCAAAGACAATGAGAAAAGATTGAGCCGGCGCGATCGCGTGACCCATCTGCAGGGCCGCAGTAATGACCGACTCACCTTCACATGTCTCGACACACGCACATGTTCGCATTTCAGAAATATTAAAGACTATTTTATGCCTTAATTTCTAATCAAATTCCTGACTAAGGCCTCTATCATATTCGCATTTGTAAAGGCCATAACAACTGTTGTTGATACTGTAAGACCGACAGTAGACACATAAAAATGTGGGGTTTTATGGATATTGAGCACAAGTGCTTTTGTTGTACAGGAACTTCTCATTAAGGAGAAAAGATATCAACGAGAAAAAAATACGATATGATTTATTTCAAATTTGCTTATTTAAACCCGAAATATCTACGACATAAATTTAATTTAAGTTAAGATGCAAACTGGCAGTGGATACGAGCGATATAAAGTTGATATGAGTGAGGCGCAGAACTCGTCTACAGATAGGAATTTAATGGCGGCGTCTGGCGCTGAGCCGATTCATCCCGCGCTCTTGTTGTAATCCTGTAAGCACTTTATTATCATAAACACAGCTCTTATAATAACTGAATTAAGCTAAGACCTTTCTCGAAACTTCATTTAAATAATCGTTTTGACGTTGTGCGATGGTTTATTTGAAATTATGGTTTATTATTGAGCTGCACTAAAAATTCTTCTGTATCATTGAATAGATAAACATATTATCTAAAAGCGCTCAGTTTCAGACCCAAATAAACATCGACAAAGATTTATCCGTCGGAGAATCGAACTGACAACTACTTAGTACCACCACTTACGGTACCCCGCTACTGCATCACAACAAGCAGCAGTCAACCCACCGGCTGGAAATAATCAACGTCGCTCACAGCCGCCCACAACTCTACGACACTCATACATATGTAACATCTAGCTTTTAAAAGTGAACCCTACGGCAGCCCACGTCCGCGATATTTTGATAACAATATCTTCATTGTCTGTCGATATCAGGATCATTGTCCGGCAACAGAAATAGTTTACTGTTGAACTAACTTCACGCAACATTCAAATAGTCAATGTTGTCTAACCAACAAATACCTACGCAAGTTTTTACTAATTATAATTAATACTACGAAATGCCATTATTCTTCGTTAATATTGCACATCGATTCAGTTTTCGACAATATTGATCCGAATGATGATGATGTTGAATCAACAAATCGTATGCCAACTTATTCCATCAAATGTACAAAAATGTTACGTATGTTACGTTACTCCGCACGATAAGAGACTAAGATATTTATACAAGTGCTATGGACAGATAAAGAATTGTGAAGCGATGTGAACCAAGTGGGCGGGGTAGTTTAAAAGAGTGTAATTACCCGCCAATGCAACTTCTGGCTAGGATCGACAGTGACTGCAAAAAATTGACACCGACCACTGAAGCTCAACCAATCTCTTAGAGACATTAGCTCCTCTCAACGTCTAATTAAATCAAACTGATATAGGAGTTGGAAATGTATTTATCGTGAATAGATTGCTGATTGCGTATGCAGTAAACAAGTTTATATCGCATCAACCACGTATGAAAGTCATTAGCGGCGCGGATTTATTTCATCCGCCAAATTATATCCTTAATTACCTAAAACTAAATTACAATATTCAGCAGAATTTAATGAGTTTAATATGTCTGTTTACAGCGCACGAGCGAAATCAAAGGGATTAATAATTAAACAGTGCGAGTGTCGAGTGACGCGCTTATGATGGTGATTCCAAACCGCAGTTATTTTTTGCTAAGCAAACGTTGTCCCTGTGCATCAGGCTGGAAGGTTGGAGACTCTACATATCCCCTCGGACCTCCCTCAGTGTATCGGAAGGGCAGCTTAATGCGCGTTTTCTCTGGCTTAAAAACAATGTTACTAAATGTTGAATGTTCTACAAAAATTATCCAATATTCCATAACATTGAATAATATGGCAACATGTTCTAAGTTTAAATAACATTTTGTTATTAGACGTTGATGAGTAACATTTGAAAACGTTGCACAACAAAAAATAACAGCGGTTTGGATACACCATAATCTTGAAACGTCAGTTAATTAGCTAACTATAGCGCACGGAAAATAATGCGCCGTAGCTGTAAGAGAAGCAGATTTTATTGCATCTTATGTAAATTTCATACAAATAGAGTATAATTATAGGTAAGAACGAGAGAAGCGAACTGTGGCGAATAGAATGATAGGCATTAAGTGAATAATTGAATATTCAAACTTTTTTAAATTTACTAGAGAAATTTTGCCTACCTTCAGGAACACGGGCCTGATCTAAAATTAAACGAACATCTTACAGCCTGTAAACCTAGTAAGCCTGTACTGCCTTTCATATTCATAAACCAGACCAGTGATATAACATTTGTGGCAAAAATTGTTTAGGTGTCGGGAAAACCCGCCGTCTCGTGTCACACCCGGCTCTCAATGAACGGCGCCACGAAGGCTGTCAAAAGTGTCATTACCAACCTAATATTATTATTAGCACGGGTTCCTTCTTAACATCGAGACACAGTTGATTCGAAGACCGAAAATTCCCGAATGGTGTTTGCAGTTTTATGAGGTTATAAACGCCTTTCGCCATTGGTTTAGACATGTTTTTTTTAAATGAGTTGGAAAACTCGCGTTATGGGTTGAATCAGTTTTTTCGATGGGACATCTTTTTATGACTCCCTTGCTCGGGGCACAATTTGAACCACGTCCGTTCATTCCGCCGTACAGATGGTGGTGCTAGGCTATCTAAGGTGCCTCCTTCTGTGAAACCGTAATGGTGACGAAGGAGGCAGCTGAGCGGGATCGGGAGAGAGTCGATCCCGCTCGGAGACGAATACGCCGAGGTGGTATTAGAAGTCGCCCTGGCTAGATGAGGCTGTGGACGGGGAAGTAGCAGCTTCCTACAAGTTGTGCTTTTACACGCTACGCACTGGAGGAACTTCGGCGTGTTCTTTGTGAGGTCCCGGAGTTTCTCCAAAGTGCTGATGGAGCAACATGGGGTTTTTAGTCGGTAAAAATCCGGCATTCCTGCTTAATGCAGGGATCCAAGAGGATTTTCCCCATGCAAAAAAAAAGGCTATCTAAGGTATGCAAATATTAGTTTATGCTACATAATCAGCCCGTTGCAGTCCACTGTTGGACATAGGCCTCTCCCTCGGTACAGAGCCCGGTCTGCTGCTTTACGGATCCAGTCGCTGTCGGCCCTCTTGTGCAAGTCGTCCTGCCATCTGGCCAGAGGACGTCCCACGCTACGTTTCCAAGACGCGGTCGCCACTCTATAATACAGCCCCATCTTGATTGGGCTTAATTGTATTTTTGCAAATAAAAAATTGAAAGTCCCGGGCGGAAATGTGATTAAGGATATTTGTATAGCTTACAGATTTTTTTATCGATTCATAATGTATTTTTTTAACTAACATTTTAAACATTATGCGTTATTTTAAAACATAAAATCGCAATGTGATATCGGATATACACGCTTTTCTACTATTAGGAAAAATAGAGCCCACGAGATTTTCTTACGTCTTTAACATTAAGAACCTAAATGAAACCAATTGTCTAGCGATAGAATGGTTGTCTTGCTTCGCGTTGGTTTATTTCCACGCTTTGGGTTATTTATTTATTGGATAACACCCAAGATTAGTATTGTCGCGACTGATAGTTATTGTTATAAGAGAAATTCTTGTAAGAGTAGTGAAGACAGTTAGTGCATAGTGAGTGGTTACGTCACCGCCGTCGATGCTGTACCAACACCGAGCGCGGGCTGACGAACGACAGCAGTGCCGGTAATGTACCAGCAGCTAATGACAATTACAAACAGCATCACACTTTACACGTGATGTTTGTACTGTTTATGTCGTCGTATGAAAAATAATACGTCTCAGAATACCATTAGGATGAGAAGAACCTCTTTGTGTGTAAATACATATATGTATTTGAATTAATTACGACATACGCAACGGACAAACAAAATTTGTAAAAAACGAAACATTTTTTATTCTAATATGACGTTGCTACGTGCTAGGTAAAGGTTAATATATAAAATATCCCCAATAATGACAAGATCAAGAAATGTGAAAAATCACAGTTCAATTGGTTTACTACGAGGCCGACAAGTCCTTGAATAATGGCGCCAAGAGATCCCCGCGCGCCGGCGGTATAGATGACCACGATTAGTTCCCATGGCGTGTGCAGGCAGTAAGGCAGGCGAGCAGCCCCCCACGGAGTCACAACAATCATTGACGACGATTATGTAATGCTCCGTAGAGGTGACATGCTGACCTACATACATTCCCACTAAAATAACACCACAAATCGCAATCATCCGGGAATATTTAATATCGGGTGATGCCGCTGAAACCCACTAAGCTCCCCTTTCTCAATTGGTCAAAGCTGAGAAGCTTAATCGCAGCCGGATTTTTTTTAATAGTGTGGGTAAATGTAACATGTGATTATGAAATAATGTTAATTTGTCAAATACTGACGATGAGAAAATCTGTGCGGCTTGCAAGTGTATCGTTTGTACTCCTCACGAGTGCTGGTGATTCATCGGCAATGTTGCAGGAAACACCGCGATAAGTGGCGCCGGCTGACGACTTTACCACGCTCCATTGTTTTCATACATAACATACTATTCATTATATCATCACGCTACGCAGTCTAGAGAACAATCATACGTATAGAGGTTACGTGTCTTATCTAACTAGGACTATCGAATAAACATTTTAATTGCCGAGTAGTAAAGATTCGAATAACCTCAAGAATCTTGAGTATCGTAAAACTACTGTCAAAAATGTCTTTGTCGGTAAATGAAACTTGACGTAATTTTGCGCGGCTCCGCTCCAACTGCGAAAGTTATGCACGCGGACGGTATTTATAAGCGAATTTAAAAACAACGCCGATCTAATTAACAACACAGAGCGCTACTGACGGTGTACTGCCGCGCAATATTCCGACCCGCGATTATTGGACAAATAAACACAAACCGAAACCTACACTATGACAAATAATTGCGAATTTCACACAGACCGCGGTGAAAAACCTCTTTAGATATTATAATATAGTGCTAAACTACCGTCAGCTATGAGAAAATAATAGTAAAAGCACTTACCGAGTGCCGGAGGTGGTGTGTAGTGAAACTGCGCTCGGGTTAGGTTATGCGCTGAGCGGAGCCACGAAACATGCGTCGCGTGCGGAGGCCGAGCGCCGACTGCTTGCGTCGATCGATAGCACGACGGCCATTGCTGCGTTACGTTCCGTTTACACCAAATCGTTCCGACGAAATATTGTAAGCGCAGCAATTGCGTTCCGTTTGTTTTTTGACGCTGTCATGTTTATTTTTTTATTTTTTATCTGTGCACTAGTGAACCTTATTTGTACATTTTTACAAGTTTATTAAAATGAAGATCATTGTTTTTCTATCCAACTGTTTATTAATAAACAAATATTCGTAATCAAATCATAAGCCGTATCAAGCAATATTGCAAACTTTAAATAACTGTTTTTGTTTTTATTAAAACTCATACGTTTGTGTTAAATTCTAATTTACTTAATTTCGAATTGTTGCAATACAATATTAATATTATTACATAGGTCACTGTTTTATTTTGATTATTTTTCCTTTAAACATTAATTAAAATATGACCTTTTTATTTCAATAAATTATACTATAAACATTTATTGATATTATACGTGGTATAAGAGTTAATCGCCTTTCGCGGTTATCGGTTAGTTTCGGTTTTAGCCAATAGTTGGACTGATACGTTAGAAAAGTTAAAATGTTGTTTATATATAGGTAAATATAAAAGATTCGTTCGTGGCGAATGAAATCTGCCGCTCAAAACATTTTACATCAAACAGTCTGGAAGTGGTAGAGCCACGCTGCTGTCAGTTATGACTCAGCATGAATGGTCAAGCTCGTCCGGGGTTGTACCACTGTCTCACAGGAAATCGTTGTGAAGCGACATCTTCGCTGTCGCGTTTCGTTCGGTGAGTGAGATTGCCGGATGTCCAATACCCCTCTTCTCTTCCCATGTTCTTCCCTTTTCCTCACCGCTCTCTTCCCAAATTGATGGGCCGAAAACACATCTACGATCCAGCGTTGGGGATGCTCATGGACGGCAGTAACCAATTACCATCACCTTTTTGCTCGTTTGCCAAACCTATGGAATAAAAAAACATGGGCGGGAGTCCTGCAACGTAACCGTGGCGCGTTTCGAGTTCATCTGGTGTATAATCAGGGCACAATCTGGCCGGAATAATTATGTTGACCATTAGGTTATCCAGAGATATTAGTAAGAAATGACATGCATCTGCACTGTACCATACTTATCAACAGGAGCATTGTATACCGTGCCAATAAAAAAATATCAATACATTGTAAATGTTTTTTTGATGAATATTGGTGGTTTGAAGCGGAATGGCGCTTTCAATATAATCTCCGCGGTGTGGCGCGCAATTCCTTATCGCACGTTTGAAGCCTAATGTGGTTTTGAGAAGAAACCTTTAATGTGTATACAGTATCCAACTCGACTGATATAATGTCCCAAAAATAAGCATACGTGATTTACAAAGGATGTACTTCCACATTAATTAGACTTAAGGAAGACTTACTTGGAAAATCAGTGCTTATATACAATGAAATCTTTGTAACTGAGAAACTACTGAATTATGATTTGTAGACTTAAACCACAAAACGCGATAATTTTTTATGTGTCTCGCAACTATATTTTGTTTCAGGTCTGGGCTTTGTGAGACCGAAAAGTCTCTGATAGTTTTTGACAACCACTAACTCTCAAAAATCTTACTGCCAGGACTATCAGTGCGGATAACAGATACGTGTATTTATTTAACTTTAAAAAATTGGCGCTGCAATCAGCAGTGTTTAAAACATACAAAACGCATAAATTGGCCACAACCCGCTCCCTTCTCCCCAACGCTTCACAAGCGAATACAAACGAGTCGTCACGTACATATTCCCCGCTCCTGTTTTTATAATACTTCACTGCGTTTTATTTCGACATAAGAAATACAAATGTACATATTTAATGTAATTAGTTTTGTGCGATTATTATTAATTAGTATTCCCCGGTATTTTCGCTCTGTTATCCCGCTTTATGAATTAAACTTAAATTTTACCATAATGCATTAAGTTTACGCGTATTTTAGTGGTAACATTATTAAATAGTACTTACACTTATTATTACTACCTAGTAGCTACAGTAATCTATACATACACGGATTTAGGTACCTTTCAATATTGCTCGTGATGCCTGGCAGGCAACATTGCTATTGTATAGTGAGAATAGGTTCAGATATCCATAGCGGATGCCTACCTATCTGTGCTCAAAACCAACTGCATATAACCAAATAAGGACCATAAATGAGTGCAGTGCATTTTCCATTAGTATTGAAGTTAGTGGTAATCCGCTAAGTGTGAGCTCCACTAAGTAGTCAGTAGTGACTAGCAACAGTCGCCATCGATCAAACTCCGCGCCTCGGGACCTCCGCGATTGCCTCGCCGTCTGTCCACAGCCGCACACCGTGTGTACATGTTGCCGCATTCATATTGTGTATTGTTGCTTCACAGGGATCAAGCAGGTAAAGATTTTATAGTAGACTTATTACCGCACTATCATTTGATAATTTAATTGACACTTGCCACAACCGTATCGCCCGAGTGGCAGTTTGCACCAAGTTACGTGAAGCTATCAGTATGAAACTTGATTGTAGATTACTGTGTAATGTGATTTTCAAGGAGCTTTTCGATTTTCATCCAGTTGTCATTGACTCAATGCATTATATGTATAAATTTCTGGTACACAACCATTTTAGAAATTATGTATTTGATAATTTAATATTTATATAATATATAATAATTTTCAGCGTAATTATATCTGATCCATTGCTCCCGCTAACTTTAATCATATATTGTATTTTATTAATTTCAAAGCGAATGTCACATGTTACCAAATTAAACCACAAATCAGACATCCATTTTAATATGACCTTATATTTCGAATATAAATGTAATTTATGGATGCTATACGTCCATGGCGGTGTGCTCGTCGTGTCTCACACAGACACGCAGTCGCTCGGGACTCAGATCGTCAGAGCGTTGCCAGCTGATTGCCTGCCAAATGTCGCTACCGCGCGGGTGCTCGCGCGGCCTGGCTTCCAGCACAAGGCATTTTCAGCAGAATTCCTTATAAATGGGAATATTTTTTATTTACAATCTGATATATCTGCGAGTAGTAAATAATATATATCTTGTTTTGCTTGAATATTACGATTATATAGAATTACAAAAAATATTAGCGGTCTAAGAAAGATCTAGGTACCATTTAACCACCTAAGTACCTACTAGTGTTCGGAGACAACACTAATTTTCTTGAGAGATTAAGAAAAAAGCTACAAAGCAAAAGTACATTAATCTTTTTCTGCAACAGCCCAAATACGTCCCACTGCAGGGCACGGGCCTCGTCTATAATCGAGAGTACGATTCACAGGGGCTAGGCCGTAATATGTATAGTTCGCCACGCTGAGGATTGGCGGACTTTACATGCCGTAGAAAATTTACAAAATTGCTATTGTATGAAGGTTTCGTCACGATGTTTTCCTTTACAGTTATAGTGTAGAGCGTGTTGGCCTGATGGTAACGGACCAGACGGGACTGTCAACTTTTTTCATGGGTTCAAATCCACACACCCCTGACTTTTCGGAGTTCTGTGTGTAAGGTGTATTAATAGTCAATCACCACGAAGTATAACGGTGAAGGTACATTAAATACATGGTTTAATTTTAGACCTTGGTAAACAGTTGCCCTTATAATATAGGCATTTTGATCAGCAGATTACATTTCAAAAATTTTGTGATTCGCTTTAATTTACAACGGTGATGCATTCACTGAACCGACTTAAATTACCAGTCAGTTATCACAAAGACTGAAGCTAAAAATTAACTTAATAGCCTAAATATACAATCAATTATCCGCATCACAGATTGACCTATTTGGAAACGTTGAAAGTTACGTCAGCAAATCTATTCGTCCGTATTTAGGACGCTAGTATTCCTGAGATAACTGAGCGAGCGAACAATCAATATTTGCGATACAGCGTCATCTTCGTGTGATATATAATGTAGAGTTGCAGGAGCTCGATGTGTTTGCAAGAGCATCTCGTGGAGAGGTTCAAGGCGTGGAGACCTCCAGAGCCGGAGGTACTCAGTAGAACGCAGCGGGACATAACTTTGGGCTGGAATTCGTTGGAGCCATTTGACTTCTTAGAGGGAAGTCTAATATTCAAGATAGAGAAGTATAACAAAATGCCGCGGTGGATAGTTGTGTACTGGTAGGTATTTGATGCGATATAATAATCGACCAGTTAGTACTTCCATTTCAGGATACCTGTACAATTTTCATTATAATACCGACTACTCAATGTATTAATTTAAATATTATAGCCTATATTTTATTATAGTTAATTAGAGCGCGGTCATTAAATATTTAGCAGAGCTGCTGAACTTTACAATAACTATGTGTCGTGGTTTTAATGCAAGATGTCGCCGAGAGTCGAGACTAGCCCACTTACATAGCAATTTGAAACGATGCCAGATATTATTTGTTAGTGTCGTATACGCTGAGCATTTATATTCATATATTAATGGATATTGTGAGTACTATAAAGAGTTTAATATTATCATAAAGATAGACTAAAATTTAACCATTTGTAAGAAATATTGTCATGGAATAAATTATGATGTTAGATCTTATTATTGTTAATTATATTTTGATTTTAGCGGCGGGAAAACCACCAAAACTATAGATAATCTAGCGCCGAGACATCCACATAAATTTAGGCTGAAAATAATTCTCAAAGCCGAAGCCGTGCCGCGGCTGGCTGAGAAAGCAATTGAGGCATATGGCGACGAGCACGCGGTTTATGAGAAATTCAATCAAACTGGAGAAAAAAATGAAAATATAGAAGCCACTGACGTTGATATACAGTCAACAACTGTTGTTGCTAATAGTAGCGGTATTGAGTCAAGTGGTATAAGTGTTATCAAGAAACCGGATGACGACAAGGTGCTTCCTTCTGATAAAGAAATAAGGGACAACGATAAAACATTTAAAACCGAAAGGTTTGATCCAGTAAAATCAATCATACTTTACCTACTGTTCTTGTAAATAGCTGCGCAGATGTTCTTGCGTACAAACGCAATATTACGCTTGAGATTCTTCTGACAATGCGCTGTACTGACGCTCTTTTTATTTGGTTGTTTGTCCGAAAAAAAAGCTGAACATCTCACCATATTTCTTTAATTGTTAATAAGGTCATTAACCGCTTCGTGAATATATTTTTCATGCTGTGAGATCCTAGTTTTAATTTTAAAGACAGTTTGTTCAGGTTTTCTTCAAAATATGATTTAAATTGCAAACGCAGATAATAGTACCTATAATATCTAACATAACAGCGTGTCATATTACAGCGGTGAGAGCGAAGAGAGTAAGAACTGGATGAAGTCATTGGAGAAGCGGCCGTGGCTGGAGTCACAGTGGTCGGAAGAGACGTGGACGAGCACCGACAGCGACGGCACCTCCGCCGTGTGCTTCTCCATGGCCGTGCGCTGCTCCTACATCAAGCAGGTGACTATACAGACACTACAATTCACTCTTAAACAAAAGCATCATGTAGGGTGCATCACTGATGCCGACTCGTGTTTCCATGTTCCCACATTTTGACTCCATTTGGCCAAGAGAAAATTCACTCAACATAATAGTTACATATTATCCGAAGATCGCTTCCTACAGGTGGCTATGGAAACCCTTGTGAGAGGCAGTTTAGCAGTGGATCTCCCATAAAAAAGGACAAAGAAAAGAAGAAGAATTATGAAACTAGTTATTAATATTTCTAATTCAATTCACTAATAATATACTAATTGGCTGATTAGGTTCAAGGCATGATCGATGAGAGACCGGAATTACTCGGAGTCTGCAATCCCCAGAACGGATTCACGCCATTGGCGACCGCTGTCAGGAGAGGTGGTACTAAATATTACTTTTATTTGCTAATATTGTTACTTAAAATATTGTTATAGCATAGGACGAATAAAAAAGTAGCTCATAGTGTACTAAGCAATAAACGCAGTTATGATTAAAACAACAACTAGGGAATAGCTAAGTGAGCTTAAATCAAACTTGAAGAATGAACATGAGCGTATTCTTGTTTCGCCTATCTGATCATGATGCATTGATTTCCGTTAATAATGTATTATACCAGCAACTGAATTTCCGAACACAATATTTAACATCACTGCTCTTACTGGTTTAAATGACAGGAGACATGAATATGGTTCGTTTCTTGGTGTCGGCGGGGGCAGACGTGAACCAGCCGTCGTCAGCAGGACAGACTCCGCTGCACCTCGCTGTATACGCTGGCAACATACCAATGGCTGAACTACTGCTCGACAAAGCAGCTGATTTTCAGGTACTAAACCTTCTATAAAAGAGGTTATAAAGATATTTTACTTATTGAGACATGCGTAACTCAAACTGACTATTAATTGAAACTTACACAAAATCCTTATTGTGACGTGAGATATGACCACGTCAATTGGTTACTACCAATAAAGAAACAGCACACGATAAACAATAACATCGTATCATGGACAATCCAATTTTGCAATTTTTCAAATCGTTACTTCGACAGCCTTCATGGCGCAGTTGCTTAAAACATCGGTTTTGAAACGACATGCAGTGTATCCGTTGGCATACCCACACTTATGGATCAGGCTCTTAAAAAATACTTACTTTCAAGGATCTTAGTTACACAAAAAAAAATTATTGTTTGAAAATACGACGAAATAATTTTAATTTCGTGTCCGGACTATACGTTGGACTATCGGAATATATGAATTGTATTGTCAGGCTCGCGACTGGAACGGTCTCCGCGTGGAGCACTACGCGGTGGACTCGGGCGACCTGGCCACGCTGCAGTTCGTGCTGGACCGCGGCGGTGACGTCACCTCTGAGGACAGCAACGGGTGGACGCCGCTCTTCAGAGCGGGTTAGAGATGCAAACTCATACTCATTTATAACGTAATTTAAGTTGGACCTTCATCCGCAGCTCTTGCTTAGTACGACTTCTTTTGTAAATCAAAGGTAAGACATAATGTCAAATCGTACGTGCGATTTAAATCATGTTACCTGCTCAGGAATTTTGATTGCACTACAAAAAGTTTTAAGTTGCTTATTTGCTCATCTTTGCTGTAGAGTAGGAAGTACAGTAAGTGACGTGTCCTGGTTGTCAGTGTGCCAGGGCGCGCGCACGGCGCTGGTGCAGGAGCTGGTGGCGCGCGGCAGCGACGTGGACGCTCGCGACCGCGCCGGCCTGCCGCTCGCCTGCCTCGCCCGCATCAACCGCGATAGACAGTAACTATATATTATAAACTACCAACTATATGAACTAGGTATTCGACAGCTTCCGTGGAACAGGTGGTTTAGACGCCGGCTGAGAATCGTAAGCCGCAAGTCCGAATCCCTCACCAAAAAATCTTTCGTAGTTTTTAATACTCAGGACATACTTAATCTAAATTTGAGTACCTGAACACTTTGTAAATATGACTGCTCATTGTATTTATTTATATGTATACTAGTAAAACTATGATAGTTTTTGAGTCCAATCCATATAACGACATGTCATATTTTACATATTTTCGAGTACTAACTGTTTTATATTTTAACTCTAAGTAACCGCCGTTGACTGTATTGCTTTTCTCATCCCGTCCAGTTATATCTCGTACTGTCCCTTCTCATTCTGTCCCATAACGAAAAGCATACAATCGTGTCCTCTCTTGACCCTTGTCATCCATTCCAGTTTTAAAAGTAGCAAATATATACGTATATCTAAATTTCTTACTTATCCCACGGGAACACTTTATGTTTTCGGAATAAAAAGTAGCCTATGCGTCAGTCTAGGGTGTCAGCTACCCCTATACCAAAAGTCATCATAATCGGTCTAGCATACATACAAACTTTCGCATTTATAATATTAGTGAGGATCCTTTGAATTTTATTTTTATTTTATGTTCTTTTGCAAAGTCGTATCTATCTCTGTATCCGCTCACATGTCCCCGGGGGAAGGGGGGAAATTACGTAATCATGCCCGAGGCGATTAACGTAAACAACCGTTATCTGCCCGAGCGTTTTTAAACGTAAACAAACGGTTCTCAGAACTCAAGTGCTTTGTTTAACTATCAAGTGTTATTTTTTTTGTTTAGAATATGAGTGTGTTGAAATAACACTTCAGTTTGTTTATCAGATTATGACTCAAGTGATTTATTATGCTGCGTTGAACTTTGAGATAGCGCGATTTAGGCGCGTCTTGTATTTAAAAATTCATATCTCGAAATTTGAATCGATGACATATGGTTTTAATTGTTTTTTTTTTTTACTTATATAATATATTATAAGGTAAAAAATAAAACCTTACACCCGTCCATACAAAAAGAATTATTTATAGCCCTTTGATTGTAAACAAATATCTGGCGCCGCGCGGCTTAATTTATGTTCAATTTTACAAGGCCAAGATGCAAAAAACTACCACTATTTGGCTTGAAATAAAGGTACTACAGCATAAGTAGTCTAATATACTATTAATAAAAAATATACATACATAAAGAAAATACAGCCAAATACGCCAAATTTAAAGGCAATCATAACGATGTCGTGCGCCAAAATGTACCTACAGTATATTTTGGGCTTCGAAAAAAAGGCACATTAATGCGTATTTCATGCTTGAATTTTTATATCTACGCGGTAGTGGTTTACATCTTGCGAAAAAAACAAAGAAACAGGAGCAAACACTTACGATTTATGAACTATTTCCAAAACAAAATCACTTCGCCGACACCCACTCAACACGCACTCGAGTGAACTTCAAAACGTTTTTTTTTTATTTTGTTCAAGATGCGGGGTATTGTTTTTGCATAGTTTGAAGCGTAAACTAACAGAGAAGCGAGATGAATAATACAAATTGTCCATAGAACGACCGAAACGGATATATTTCCTTTTGTTCTAAGGCATTCGGAACGCATCGCCATGTCATGTACTACATGACACGGGCAAACGACGGGTAAAATCTCATGTCATGTCCTACTTGACACGGGCATGTGAGCGGGTATCAAATTTCATGAAAATCGGTTCTGTATATTAGGAGTGAAAAGGTAGCAAACTATCAGACAGGCAGAGTTACTTTTGCATTTACAATGTTAGTAAGGATTCATACACTTTTACATTTACGAGTATTACAAATTAGTAGGATTTAACTTTTATCGCGTTAATATATTTGAATTTTACACATTCTTTCTGGGAGCACTGTTTGCCTTTAGTTACGTTCATTACATAATGTTTGATACTGTATTGAATAATTGATTTTGCAAATAATTTCCAGCGGCCGCAGTAGGGACTCGATCCTGCGGCTGGTGGACTCCAACTACCCGCACGAGAAGGCGCTCGCCAACTTCACGCGCCTCACCAAGAAGATCTACAACGTGCAGTCGCTACTCAAACTCATATAACTGCTCAACACTTATATTTCTACATATCTGTCGACATATTAGGTACTCGATCCACCATACATACATATGTACATAAGTGTGTTGTCTCCTATATTCCACAAGGGGCAGACGAGTGACACTAATGCCACCTATAATAGTTTACCGTGCTTATTTGTATCCCAAATATGATGAGTATATAGCCATACTGGGTACAAATTCCCATCCCGAGCCTCTCACGTGAGAATTACTAAATGGTAACATGCACACAAGTTAAAATGCCTGACCAGCATAATAACTCAGGGCCTCGCTAATCCGAGTGGTGGAGGAATGAAACACAATATTAAAAGTAACACTAAATTTATTAAAATAATAATAATATTTACAATAACACTATAACTAACGGAGTATTAAATTGCATGATGCGTGTGAAAGTGGTAACAGGTGTCGCTGAGATGCATCGATACAGACTCGCCCACAAGCCCTTACACTCCCGGAGAGAAAGCAGCGGCCACTCGGCCCACGCGGCCCACACGGCGCCCACGCGAAATGCATTACTGGCAAGGCCTACACTCATCCAATAAATAATTTAATTATTATAATTTAGAACAGCTTCGCACACAGCGCTAATAATACTAAATGCACAGACAGGACCAGCGCGCTCGCCGCCGATGCTTCGAAGTTGATCTGGCTCACCGGCAGGCTGTGTCCGTTGATCGGTTTTTGCTCCGCCTTCTCGGTCTTGTCAAATTGCGTCCCTCTCGCGTCCCTCTTATTCCTCTTTACATCCTCCTCGGCTTCTTCTTCCTCCACGTCTTCATCCTCGTACGATTCTTCATCGAGGTCGTCTGGTTTTTCTGTTACTTCATGAACTTCACTACCGTCAGCTTTTAGGTCGTCGAGGTGCACATCGCTGGACTTACGCAAATTAACCAGTTTTAGATGTGTGTTTCTAGCATCCTGCGTCGATGCTGCTTTTTTGGCTGGAGGTTGCAAATCCTTGCTGCTGCTAATGTGGGCCTCTACGAGTGGCGGAATTTCGCCTTTGAACGGTCCAAATTGTGGAGTCTTAAGTAATAATTCGGAATTAGCTGGAAGTTTCGATGAGAACTTGTTGCTTGTTTTATTTAAGTCGGGGACGCTGGTGAGTGTGGCTGCAGATACTGTTTTTCCATCGTAAGTGGTAAAAGTTTGTTCATCCATCGATAGCTTTTGAGATTGTTCCTTGGGCAGTTTGGGATCTGGCGGCAAGTAGTGTGGGCTGACTCGATCCGACTCCATTACCATGTCTGAAGGCACATCGCGTTCCATGTTTTTCTTACTAAACAGCGCGTTTAATTCACTCTCCGTTTTCACATAAACTGGGTGTGGTCTGTCTTCCTTCGCGTGGTTCTTTGGGAATACTTCCTTGGTTCTGTCATTAACAGCTATAAGATGGTCCGGCGGCGACGGTATAAACATTGGCTCAAACGTTTCGGTTAATTTTTCACTTGAAGGTGCGTAGTTCGCTATAGGCTGAGGAGATTCTTCATAATCCTCTAGTACGTCAGTGTCTTCTCTTCTGTTAGCGTTACTTTCATAATCCGTAATTCTATCTTCCGCAGCCATTAAAGGTTCACGAATAATTGGTTTAAAACCGCTTTCAACTACGATGGACTCGGGCCTAAAACCAGTGTTGATGGCTGGTGCGAATGTAGACGAATCCACTGATTCGCCAATAAAGTCTGATGATTTGATTTCACTTAATGATGGAATCTCATTTTCAAGTTTTATCCGCAGAGTGGATGATTGGAACAATTGCGACGGCGGCGTGGGAGGGGTCCTCAGTACCTGCGGTTTAGTTGGGATCATTTGCTGATCTAAAGGTACTGGATGTTCCATTGGCTTTCCTAGTATTATTTGACCGGGCTTCGTGTAAGTCTGCGGCATACTATGTTGTGCTATGGCATCATTCCCGCCAGGTAACATTATATGACTCTTCACGACCTGATTTGCTATAATATCGGTTTGACCTAGACTTAAAGTTTGACTTTGTGTAGGCATTGGTATATTCGTTGGTCCTTGCTTGCTGTTCGCCATTATAATCATCAAGGGCGCTTGAGGAGTCGGCGATGGATTGTTTTTATTACTTTGCTTCGAAATTTGGTTGAACATAGGCTTAGAATGCAGTTGGGGCATTAATTTCATTGGCGGAATACCGGCCGGTATACCAACTTGCGGCGGCCTATTTACGGGCGGTCGGTTATTGTTATTGTTATATTTATGAGGTGTATTCTGTGGTTTCTTCATTGCATGGTATGAGTTATGAGGGTTTGGCATCGGTAATGGATATCCCGTATTTGTAGCTTTCTGGTGCATGGGAGGCGGACGACGTAGTTTAATTTCTGGAGGCACTGGTCTTCGGAACGGCGGTCGCACATTGCTATGTGGCTTGTTTGGTCCGTTTGGTCGCAGTACCGATTGCAGCGTGAGAGGTTTCTGATTGGGTGGTAAGAAGTAGTTGTCGGGTATTTTTCCCTCGACAAAGTACTCGTCGTCCTCTCTGATGGGTTGTTCCGGTACGAACATTTCGTGCACATTCTCGTGCACCTGGTACTGGTGCGAGTTGTGCGGTGATTGCGGCTGGTGCGGCAAGTGCGACGGGTGCACTAAGTGCGGGGGATGCGCGGAATGCGCTCCTTGCGGGTGCGAGTGCGTTTTGTTCCGGCTCAGGTCGTCCTTTATCTGCGACTCGAGGTTCTCGACCGCCTGAATGACCTCTTTCATTTGCACTTTGGATATCGGCAGTTCGTAGTGTTGTTGTCCGTTGTGGTACAGCTGCTCCCTGTCGTCTCTGTATACTTCGCCCGTTAGCTCGCCCTCCTTATAACTACTGAAATCGTTATAATTCGTTTTCGTATTGATAATTTTCTCTAACTTCTTGCGCTGATCTAAAAAGTTAGTATCGGGCGTGAGTCGGCTGTGTACCTGCACGGACTCCTCGCTCTGGAGGTCGTCGGGCAGCGCGACTGCCTCCGACACGCGGCTCTCCTCGCCCTCCACCGCCTCGCACTCGTCCACCACGTTGATCTTCCAGCCGAGGTGGCGGTGCGTGAAACACTGCAATACAAGCACACGTTAACGCAATGAACATCGACTACAACCTGTCGCATATACTGTCACCGTCTCATATACACATAGCGATCGACATGTCTCATGCACATAGAAGGCTTGGAAGGCTGAAACAGAAAAAAAGATGAAAGATTATGTACAAGCTGATCGCAACCATGACATTAATGAAATGATAGTGAAGTCGAGCCAGCAGTGCACTACGCCATCTCATCGCGGCACATTCGTCAGTACTCGTCTTGCGCATTGAGTGCGATGAGCGAGTCAGACGGCACAGTGCACGGCTAGCTGCTATGTGTCAACAGTAATAGATGAAGAGTATACGTGATGATGATAGTGAGAGTTAAAGTGCGTCGCCCCGGCGCCGCGCCCGCCGCAGCCGACACAGCCAGACAGCCATGCACTCCGGCACACACTACAGTACCTACACTATAAGCCGAGTGTGGCGCAACATGCGAACGTCCCATCATGCTCTATAGCCATCGCTGCAATCTCACAACAGTTATAATTGTAGATTTATAGGGAGCACATAATGTGTATGTTCAGATATGATATTCACAACAGCTGACACCTCATAGAATTAATTCAGATATACATATATTAGATGTGGTTAACTGTAAAGATGAGATGAGTGAAAGATCTGTGTCATCGAGCCGACACAGTGGAAACGATAAGTGATAAAAGTGTTTCTAAGTAATAATAGGACCAAGTGTTATCCATGCTTGAGTACTCCTGATCAAGTAAGAGTATAGATGGTGACTGGTGAGTGAGGTAGGAGCGTGTAGTGGGTGCACTGACCTGGTAGTAGACGGTGTCGGGGGTGTGCGCGTCGGGCGTCCAGGTGACGACGCCGGGCTGGCCCTCCTCGCACACGAGCGTGAGGGAGCGCTGGTAGGCGCCGAAACTGGGATACTCGTCGGCCGTGGGCCCGCTGCTGTCCGGTGTCCAGTTGCAAAGCCGCCCCACGCCCGCCGCGGACACCTCGCCCGAGCGCGTGCGGCGCACGCCCGCGTAGATCTCGATACCCTGAGTCAATACATCAACACTATAATACTTGAAGGTTCTACACGCAAGTTCATGTTTCAAAGCCGTGTGATTTACCTTCTTCTCCTCAGCGGTCTTGTGCTGGTAGCCGCCGACCGGGTCGTTGGTGATGTAGAAGGGGTGGTAGCGCGCGGGCACGGCGGGGTCGCTGCCGCCCTCCACCACGAACGTGTACTTCTTGCCGCGTACCACGTTGATCTCGGGGATCAGCAGCCCATTAATGTACCAGGAGATACCCCAGCCCACATGACCTTAGACACGCACAATTATAAACACATACCACTTCAATACAATGCGCACATACAAATAATACTTAATTATAATATTATTTTTTATTTTGCTGTCCTATAATTTCATCAGAGCCGATGTGAAGTAGAAGTTTAAATAAAAAAAAAACAAAAACACGTTCTTAATTTTAATAAGAAATTTTCTCTTTCAACATAAAAAGTTTTAAAATGTCGTAAACGTACCAACTCGAAATATTAATAAGAACAGTTAAAAATGTGCACTAATACTCGTAGTTACAACTCTATGTGATCCCATCCGGGAATAGTAGTGGATATTGAGTTGAAATCCGCTGCAGATAGAACAATTCATGAGGTGAAGGACAAAGTGAGACGTGTATAACGCACCTGTGATGGCGGTGTATCCGTGCTTGCCGCCAGTGGGGCCCATCTGCGCGTAGAACACGCCATCTGGCGGCTCGTAGCACTGGATGGCGGGGATCTCCCACGCCGCCGCGCGGGCCACCGGCTGCGGCGGCGGCACCGGCCGCGGCTTGATCACTGCCACCTGTACATACAGCAATTTAAGCAACTGGTAAACTACACCCAATAGTTTGAAACGCCAGAAAGTCACCATTTGAAAAATAGAAGAGGTATAGTAAGGTTATCTTAAACTACCATATGGACGGACCTGTCGGACTAAGTTGGTACCACCGCTTTTTAGTAAAGCAACATGAGGCGACGGCTTTGCTGCCATGTTTTTTTCAGGGCCTGAATTTACCGGAGACCTAATACTTGGCTTCTCCTGCTATCCTTCTCCCTTCCTGTTTTGAGAAGCTTGCAACCCACTCACGATCCAAATACTGTATGATATCAATGGCTATGGGCGGCAGCAGTCACTTGCCATCAGGTGAGCATCACCATCGGCCTGTGTCCTTTGCATGACATATTATACTTATTGATTCTCGATCCTTAAAGTCTTCAATATTTGTCATCCTTGCTTCCCGTAAAGAGCAACAAGTACTTATAGCTGCTTCAAATACATGTAAGTTATTATTTTGGTACTGACGGGTTGTATAGAGGGCGCGGCGGTGCTGGATGCTGGTTGCGCTTGCTCCAGGTGGCGTTCCTCTTCCGTCTCCGGCATGGGGCAGTTCCAGCGCGGCGGACGACCGAACTCTATGAACACGTCCTCCTGCGAACAAACAATCAATATTATCGCATTAGTGTGTAGTACCTATTGTATAGTGCATCTAGGTGCTCCAGTAAACTTATACAATTTATATTCAGGATTAAATGTCTGTTATTTTTCGCTCGGAGTAAAAATTGTTTAAGACTTTTAATTAACCGTTATGAAAAAAGGCAAAAAATGGCGCAAATGTTTACCAACTGCTGGAATATTCGTATCTCAGCAGTTAAACGCTTCCAAATGTCGTAGTTGGAGAACTTAAAGGTGAGTTTAATTCAACGTAATGTTCAAATGAAAACGAAGCAAACACGGCTTTATGAAATTCTTGCGTCGGAATGGAAAGCAAAAATTAATTAGAGTTCGCAGCGAGGGTGCGGCCACGGAAACTATGCCTGCAACTACTCAAGTGTTTGTGGAGAACTGCCGCTGAGAGCGCTCGCCGCCCGCAGTTATAAACCACGCATCACCGTAAACTAGCTAATACATGAATAGAATTGAGACGCTGATTATTACGTAAACTACTTCGGTGGCGTAGTTGTACTACGGTACGGTTACAACGCTGCGGTCTCGGGTTCGGACCTGGGTCGGGCAAAGTGATGTAAAATATTTTTTCACGTCTTTTTTCCATAAGGGGCAGGCAAGGGCTACCAGGTCACCCAATATTTCGCCTTGTATGTTCCATCCCACGACGTGATAGGGTGAAATCTTGAATCAAATTTCACTTGTACTATATACAAAACATCGCGTAATTAACGTGTTTATAAAATTGTAGACAAAAACCCCGTAATAAAACGAATGTTTCAATCAAGTTAAGGTTAAAAAGCCAATTGCAGATTACAAAATTGAAAAAGCCGATCGCAGATTATAATCTAGTGCTTGTAACTTGAACATCGTTTGTTGTAGTGCTGAGTAGTGTATGCACAAGTTTTATGCGCAGGCCGCCTGCTGTTGTTGCCTACCTATTAATGCTTATTCACATGACTGGACACTCCCCAATTGGGTATTTGACTCATTTTTTTATTGTATTCGTCAAAAAGTATCCATATCCAAAATCTAGGAAACAAACAATTTTTTAAATCCATTCAGAATTAAAAAAGTTAGAAACGATTTAAATATTGTAGTGGGGGTAAAAGAAAAGGGACGCAAAACAACGTTAGTGACGTCACTATTCTTAATATGCATTATAGTCTGCGGGTATGAAAGAGACGGTAAGATGTCTCCACTACTTCCCCACTCTTTAATTTAAAATACTAATATTTGCCTCATGTTACTTTATCACTGTTTTCACAAAAATGTTTTTTTTTTTAATGGCACTTGTGTTTGTCTGCAAAATAATACAAAAATTCGATGATTGTCAAATACCCAATTCATCTATACAAGTCATCACATGACGCAATTACACTCTCTTGTGAGTAATTCTAGTTAATGAGCAACATATTTTAATGACAAGCAAGTCACAATAAAGGATGACTATATATTACCGAAAGGCTAGATGTCAAAGCTGTCCTAAAAGGCTCATAAATTGGCATACAGAATACCTACCTGTCATGGGTGTCCATGAGCGACGGTGCCTAGTTACCATAAGGTGACTGTGTATTTATAGGCTGTTCCATTAAAAATCACATGAGCGAAATGTGACAGCGTTGAGTGTAGTGTGTGTAGTGTGGGCTCACCTTGTTATAATGGGAGTGGTAGGACACCTCTCCGTCTGCGTTGAGCGGCCCGATGGCCCAGATAATAGGCTGGCTGGCGTTGGTGAGCACGGGCAAGTCCAGCTGGTCGGCAGCGCGCAGCGGCCGCTGGTACGTCACGATCGAGTAGCGGTTCACCAGCGCCGCGTTCAGCAGACGCACCGAGTTCGTGCCCTCCTACCACACAAATACATTCACAATTACAAAGACCCTTTATTTACATTTAATAAGAAACAGGTACTAGGGAAGCAAATTACTATAGGTTTTAGTTTTCTTTAACCAAAGAGTGCCGATGTTATGGAAGATCATACGTAAAAGGCAGCGGTGCCAGATCGCACCTGCTTATATCGTGTCATAAAAAGATATAGACGCCAATTATATAAATAATAGTGCACGTAAACTCATACCGCGGACTCTAGTTATGCAATATGAGGGAAGTGAAGCGAGACAAAGTTCTGTATACACAGAGTGAGGACACGGGGCTCATCACTGACTACTCACATAGAGAGCGCACACAACTCCTGCCCCGCGGCCGCCACTCTTTATTACATTACCGGGAAATGAGCTCCGTAACGCGATCAGGCGCAGCACCCGGCGGCCGCCGGGGACCCTCCCCGCGCACCCCGCGCTAACACACTTACCCAACGTCACCACGGTAAACTGTTTACAATTTCCACCGCCATCGACACTACTTAGGGACGAAATTATTAAACGGTCTTCATCGCTATCTAAAGATCGGCACAGAAAATGTACCAATCGGATCAAAGTTGCATGGATACGCCAACATTTTATTGGGCCAATTATTACGTGAAATGACATGTTACCTACAGCTTGAATGACGAAGTTAATTGAGTGCCGATTGTAAAATAATATGTAATAATGCCACGAGTTTCTTCCCTGCATGGAGATAAATGTTTGTGCGGTCTACAATTAGTTTTCTTCACGTCTGGGTGTTGAAACCAAAATAGTCTTTCTCAGTTTCTGATACCCGTGCTACTACATTTGTAGTCTTGACGGTGATGTCTATATTATATGAGCGTTCTTCTAAGCCGATGAGAATGCATAGATTGATGATAGTGGACGAAGCGAAAGTAATATATCCAAAGTGGAGATTCAAAAGGTGGCGGGACGTCGCTGGATGCAGGCTGCCTCCAACAGGTCACTGTGGAAATCATTGGGAGAGGCCTATGTTCAGCAGTGGACGTCCTTTGGCTGATGGATGGATGATGGATGGAGATTCAAAGTTCAAAGTCTGTCTACTCCTATAGGATTCAGTCGTGACGTTTATGTATGGATGTAGTGCGGTACTCACGACGAGTCGCCCGTCGGGGCAGGCGCCGTGCGTACCGGCGCACTGGCTCTTGGCGTCGAGGTAGTAGTCGTCGGCGCGGCCCTGCAGCGTGCTCTGGTTCACGGCCGCCACAGCCACGTCGCCGCCCACCATCTGCGACTTGCGCGGGTGCCCCGAGATGCCGAACGACATGTACTCGCCATCCTCTGCGCACATCAGTACACTGTTAGTACGGGGGTTTGCCGCTAGGTGGCGACATACCGAAATACTGATAGTTTATAATTATATTATTATATGTATAGATATTATGGCACAATATGTTCGTCTCACAGCTCGAGCCTCATTTAACATCATCAAGAGATTTAGCTATGGTCCACCACTATTGCCTAAAGCTTGTATTGGATACTCAGTATTGGATATTAGGCTGAAGGAATTATCTTAAAGACTACCAGCCTTATTCATAGACAATTTTAAAACTCATTTTAGTTATCGAATGTTTTGTCTTCTACCCTCAAACTGAATTCAAAAGTCGTTCGAAAGGGACAAAACATTCGATTACTAAAATAGGTTTTAAAACTGTCTATGAATAAGGCCGTACATATCTAAATAAATTAATAATAATTCTGTCCCTTATTCATCTCAACCTGTGTATTATGTTTTCTTTGTTTCATGCATATTTCATTTATCTTTCTTATGTAACGTGTTTATAAATGACAAGTTGATAAAATTAAACAATGTAATATAATTTGAATAATGCTAAATCGTCCATGACGTGTGTGTAAAAAACAAGTATAATGAAGTAGACAATGAAATATTTATTAAATAACGTTGAGTATAACATGCGACACATTTATGTGCACGAAATATGTATTTAAGAAATTGGAGAAACTAATTTATATAAATACATTATTAATTGTGTTATTATTAAGTTTTGTAGTACAAGCATACAAGTATTTAGGCGGAGCAGAGAGTTTCAATCTCGCAGTAGTTGTAGCCGCCTGTCAGTAAAGTTGTTCGATATCGCTTGCACTACTCGCTAGTGGCTCGTCGCTGCACCGAGCCGAACTGTAGCCACAACTTACCAACACTGATCAATCTTCATCGCTTCCTCTTCGTGAAAGAGCAGTTCACTCTAATTTAATTAATTTGTTTGCTTTTGCAATTAATTGATTGCCTCTTTGCTGTCTGCCCAAAAGAGTGATGTATTTACGGTCAACCAGCTGTTGTACTTTTATATCAGTGGCAATCCGTTACAACTAAATAAATGTAGTTTTACAAGGTATATGATAAATTCAATACACATAGGACAATACACACATTAAAACTTCAAAGTTGCGAAAAATTACAAAAAATACATAATATTCATTCCGGTTAAAAGTTGGCATTAGAGATGGTAGAGTAATATTCCTAAGCTAATAAAGAAGAGACTAACCCATCCAGGATCTATAGCGGGACGCAAAGCAGAAGCACCGGGACCCCGACACGTTACAGGCTCGTCTTGATCCCACAATTTTGTTAATTGAAAATGGAACAATCAGCAGCAGTGAATAGTGGTGGTACTGGTATTGTTGCTGGATGCTGGTCGCTTCCAACAGGTCGATAAGATGATCCATTGGGGAGGCCAACATTCAACAGTGAACTTCCTGTGGCTGAGGAGGATGAGGGAGAGAGAGAGTGATAATGGTGGTGGTACGCACCCAGCCTAGCGACGAGCTGTACCACGATGCTGTCGCCCGCCACGGCCCAGCGCGCCTCGAACGCCAGCTCGTCCAGCAACACCTCGCAATTCAGCTTCGACTGCAACACAACACACATTTAACAGCTGCTACTATAATTACCTTATATTATTGTAGGAATAAGCCGGCTCGACTGGGTTGTTACCACTGTCTCACAGAATGTTAAACTGACGCGCCGCCTCTTTCGTGAATGGAAATTTGCCGTAGAATTAACAGTATTTGGCTGTCATTATGCCCCGGTATTCTGAGAAGTAGCCGTTGTATTTATGACCCCTGTCCTGCAGATGTCCATGAGAGGTGGAACTCACTCTTGAAAAAGTCAAATAAGTATTCAAAGTTAAAAAGTCAAAAATGCACACGCGTCGACAAACGCTTAACAGTTCCAATCCGCTTGGTCAAAATAGAGAGTCCATAAATCTTTATTGTTTTTATGAGCTATCAGCAATCGTAATATAGTATTGCAGAATTGTCAATCATCCAAATAATAATTTAGATTTCATCGCGCTGAGACCGATGTTTAACAAGTACTACTTAGTTCATGAGGCACCGCGGTGACGACCAACTCCCACCGCTGCTTTTACTGCATTTACTTTGTTTAATAGATTTCTGTCATTACACATAATTATTGGAAATCTTGCCATTTACGTTAATTACGCACATTACTCATACCTAGTTAAATAATTTCACAACCAATTAACTAATAAGTGCGTGGTGGCCTGTTGGTAACGGACCAGATGCGGCGGCCTACATGTTCACGGTGGTCGCGGGTTCAAATCCCAGGGCACACCTCTGACTTTTCGGAGTTATGTGTGTATTGATAGTCAATCACCACGCACTTTAACGGTGAAGGAAAACATCGTGAGGAAACCTGCATACCGTAGCGATTTTAAAGAATTTCTACGGTATGTAAGTCCGCCAACCCGCACTAGGCCAGCGTGGTGGACTATATGGCCTAACCACTCTCAATCGATTCTCTCGATTGTAGAGTAGGCCCGTGCCCTGCAGTGGGACGTATATGGGCTGATATAGATAGATAACTAATAACGCCACAAATAATTTACACGTAACATTTTCTTCGGTGATATATTGTAATGTGTATTGGAATCATGTGCTGACTCATATAATATGATGACGGCGTAATGTGTACAAGCTTCCATTTACACGCAATGCAGGTATTGCACTATCTATTGGCTGAAATCAATAAGCGATCCTAATCGCCATCCAAAGATCGATACCAAAAACAAATCATTCCAGCCCCCATGTTCACAACTCTCAGACGATTGATTTAATTTAAGGATTCTCTCAGATAAACCGTTTATTATCTCCTGCTGAAATCACATAATATTAAAAACAAGGGGTTTCTAGTCCACGGCCATAGCAATAGATGTTAGGTGTATAACAAGTTAACTACGTTTTCTGTCTAACAATTACAGACTATGTAGACTGATGGTAAAGAAGTGGGGCGGTGCTCGTTAAAACTTGCGGCGGGGTGCGACGCGCGGGTGTGCGGATATAGTGCAACTTGTCGCCGCTGCTCGATATCCGACAAGTTCGCCCACCAGCCCGCATGCACTCGTCGCCTGCGTCCTGCCTCGCGACAATGTTACTGGATTTAATTAACAGCGCGGGCTCGTCCGTATCTCGCCAAACTTGTCATGTCCCCCGTTGCAACGCAATAATCTCACCTTGTCCGTATTGTAAAAAATGGAATAACTTATACTTCTATTTATGATAGGAAATAAAAAAAAATTATATTGCTGAACCACTTGATCAGGTAATTGTTAATATCATTTGTTCACAACGAGGCAAAAATTAGAGCAGTAAAACAAATCATCATATGTTAAGCTTTATTTGTATGAGTATTTATTATATTTCATAAAACAACGATGAGTATAAAGGTACAAAATAAGAACAAGACAATCATTGCAACAGCGCACGCACAAGACGCGCATCGCACTCTGTGACTCTATACAATTCGTACGTGGCGTTAGGAGAGATTTTAAAACTGCTATAGTGCATAAAGTTCATTCTATTATAATCACCAGTAACACCCGTGTTGTTTCCTATATTGAAGGTGATAGCAGGCGCCCGAAAGTTACGTTTACCCATCACTGAATTATTAGCATAATTGTAGGGTATCATAATATTATTAACCCTGTACACAATTCACAGATTACAATTAAAATAGTGATGTGAAATCAGTGATTTGTCAACGATGACATTCGCGTATTATTTAAATATAGTTGTAGTAGCGATCTGTCGCCCTGTGCTTGCGCTGCGCTACAATGGACACATCTCTCGTGCAAGAAGCCGTCACAACGGCCACACTTCACCACCGAGTGCTAACTTATACGACACTGTTACTAATACGGCTTTACACCTAGAAACTTTGGACTGGTGTGTGTATGGCCGAAATTATTAGCATTTTCACAAAGGAGATTTGCTCGCTGGTGGTTCATCGACGGCTCGCGGCGAAGCACAAGATATGTCCTCCCTCACTCCACTACAGTAAATAAAAACAATTAAACACTAACGAATATTTGCAAGTTTTGTAGCCGAGTCGACGAGTACTACACGACACAGCAGTCGCAGTAACGTTGGGCTATGCTTCACATTAGCACGGAGATTATGGTCAACATCGTCATGTAATGTTATAATCAGAGATCAGCCAAATCAGCGCGAGCGAATACAAAACTTGCAAAGGTTACAAAATAAAATGTAACGTACTTATAGTTGGTGGCACCAAAATGAACACTTAATCACTAATGGTAACTACTGGCTCTGGTTGTGCCCGCGCCGCCCGCCGACACCCGCGCGCGCTCCTCGTGAACATATTGATATGGTTTCGGCAGAAAAGTAATAAGCGATCGCAATCGCTATCTCAGGATCGATCTCGAAAGGCAACCAAGCAATATCCTTGTATATTGATCCAGATCATTAACTAATTTCGCTCGGTAGTCATCGTTTAAAACTCAAAGATATAAGCATTATGTTGTTGTATATTATAGCCACGCCGCTGGGAGCGTTCTCCTCAACGTGAATAATTCGCTCGGAGGCACACGTTATCCTCGATATGATGATGTCACGCCCGGGCTCGTGTCAATGTTAAACTTACGACTGCACTGCACTAAATAAAGCGCTGTGCAAGCACGCGAGCATGCACATGTATATGTATATGTACATATGTGTGTGTGTGTGTGGCTATGTAGTGAAAGAAGCGAAGAGATGTGCAGGTGAGCGGTGACCCTCTCACGCGGAGCAATCGCCGCCGCACGGTGGTCCCGATTTCGAAAAGAGCGGACATAGGCACTTGAATTATTTTTTTCTCAAAATAAGGTATTTTTTTGATGGAATCGTATTCTACAAATTGTTCTTATCATGTTTTATTCTTTATATTTTTTGCGTATCTTTTATAATTAAGCAGTAATTCAAGATATTGTCCATATTTATGCCGATTTTGTATGGAGACGAAAATTCAAAGCTCTATATCTCGAAATTTTCTACGGTTTTTCAGATGCGGTTTTTTGTATCGTATAATATTAGCGTATAGCTTTAATAAACCGTTGAGACTAGGTGCGCCCGGTATGCACTTTGCGAGATATAGGGTGTTCATTTTTATCGATATTAAATATTTTTTATTTTCTTATTTCAGTACATAAACATGTTTTTAATTAGTCGACATATATACACAAGCATAAGAAACCTTATACAGGTTGATGTCTCATAGCATGAATCATATACATAGAGATATTCTATCTACTCTACCTTCTGGAATCGGAAGTATAAATAATCTACAATCATATATTATTATGGTTTGTAAAAGACTTCGCGACTTTAAATAATTACCTATTTAAATGAAAATTATGTCTTACAATCCTAATTACCTCACTCACTAATAAATAACATGTTTTACGCACTTATGACTACGAAAAAAGACATTATTTTCTAGGTAAATAGTCTACATGTACTTATTGTAATATTTTAGCACCTTATTTGGATATTGTTTTCTTCCACCAGATGTTTCGTTCGTGTTTTGCACCTAAGTTTTATTACAAATTCATCCACCAGGTGTGAAATATATTTTATAAATTATTTATTTTATTGATGTGATTGTAGAAGTCATTAGTGAAAGACCATAAATCTATTGTTCTTTTTTATGACAAAAGGTTGGGATTAGTGTCTACTTGATCATTAGTAAATATTTACAATTGGTCGACACGTGTTGTGTTTGTGTTGTAGTGTTTTTAGATTATAAATCATAACAATGGTTAAGTGGCCAGGTAATTAAAGTTTAGTATAAATAAGTTTGTCTGGGTGAAATTTGCATCATTATTGATACATCGACTCATCCAAGTGCTAGCTCTAATTTGTAATTTGACAATGTCTTTCCGTGGTTTTGTTACTTATTTAGACATCTACGTCCTTTTGCGAAAACGTGAAGATTTCCGTGACTACAATTATCTTTTTGATACATTAAAATCAAATTGTTCTGAGCAAAATCTCGAAAACAACAGTTTGAAAAAATGGTGTCAACAACTGTGCTACCGATTTTACTACTCCTGGAAAAAAGCTGGTAGAAGTGAGCTAAAGTTTATGAAAAAATATACCAAGTGGCTCGAAGACAATATCAAGTGGCCAAGTTATTTAAAGGAAAACGTTGTGTTACCTTGTGAAGAATCTGCAGAAACAACTGAGGATGTAATTTCGCCAAGTAAAGCTGATGCGGCTACAACTACCACCCCTTGTCCTCGAAAAACATTCGAAGAATTATCAAATCGTCAAAAAAGAAGACGCACCGAAGTTATTCGTGCATCATGTAGTAAAGCTGGCATTATATACGCAGCAGACAAAGCAGAAGAAAACAAGGATATAGCTGATATCGTAAAATATCTTAGAGAAAATCCCGACATGGCTTCTAACATAAAAACCTTCATAAAAACCCAAACGAGGCCTAATGAAGTGACGCCACTGAAGGCATTATCGCTTTATATATCAATGAATTTATCTAGATGGAGGTATAAGATATTAAGGGACTTCAATAAAAAAGAAGGAATAACGATTTATCCTAGTTATCAGAATATAATTGAGGAAAAAGAAAAATGTTACCCTCCTAAAGGTGACATTGTAGTTACACAAGACTCGGTGAAAGTCAAGTTCCAAAGCCTACTAGACTTAACGGTAAAAAGGCTCTTTAAAACCATACCGAAAAATAAGGAAAACGATAAAAATCTTTTCTTAATAAGTAAATGGGGATTTGATGGATCTTCAGGACAAGCAACTCACCAACAAAAAGAAGGCGTTGAAAACTCTTCATCAATTTTTATGGCAAGTCTTGTGCCTCTTAGGTTACAAAATGAAAATGGTGAAATTGTTTGGCAGAACGAACGGCCATCATCAACATCATTCTGCCGACCAATGTCATTTAAATTTATGAAAGAGACTGAATGCAACGTGAAAACAGAGATGGCAGAATACCAAAGGGAAATTTCGCAGCTGCAGCCGACAGTAATAGAAGAAGTAAATGTCACACACCAGCTTCTTTTGACGATGATTGATGGTAAAATACATTCTTATATTTCCGGAACATCAGCAGCTGTGTGTGACATATGCAAGGCGCGTCCATCAGAGATGAACAATATGGGTGAGGTGTACAACAGACCTGTAAATGAAGAGTTATACAAGTATGGACTAAGCTCCCTTCATGCGTGGATTCGTTCTATGGAGTGTTTGCTTCATATTGCCTATAGATTGGACATCAAAACATGGCAAGCCAAAGGACCAGAAATGAAAAGTCTCGTGGAAGCACGAAAATTGAGAATACAGAAAGATTTCAAAAATGAAACAGGCTTACTAATTGACGTTGTAAAGCAAGGTAGTGGAAACACCAATACTGGTAACACTGCGAGACGGTTTTTTGAACATTGTGAAAAATCTGCCGAGATAACCGGAATCAACGTCAATGTTATCAGGAAAGTAGCTGTTATTTTACAATGCGTTTCGTGTGGCGAAAAAATTTCTGTATCCAAATTTCGGGATTATTGTAGAAGTGCTGCTGAGTTATATGTGAAAGAATATCCATGGTACTATATGCCATCGAGTCTACATAAATTGCTGATTCATGGTCCAGAAATAGTGCAGAATTATTCTATGTTGCCCATAGGTTTCCTATCTGAAGAAGCTTCTGAGGCCAGAAATAAGGATTTCCGAAACTTCAGGCAGCATCATTCTCGAAAACATAGTGCTATTTCATGTAACGAGGACATTTTTCATAATTTATTACTATCATCTGATCCCGTTCTTACAAGTCTCCGCCCAAAGTTCAATAAAATTGTAAAAAAGTCTGCCTTCTCTGACTTCTATGATTTAATTGAATCAGAAGATACTACTGAATTTGTAAATGTAAGCGATTTACCAGAAATCGACTCCGAATCGGGATCGGAGAATAGTAGTGACGAGGATTGGTTTCTTACTGTTTCTTTATTATCTTCTTTTTTTAGATAATTATTTTTGAATTTTTACTTCTTATATGTTTTGGTTATATTTGTCATATTGTTTTCCATATTTTTTTATAACTTTTATGTTTCTCAGCGTTTTTATTAATGTTTAACGCACTTAACCATTGTTTTGATTAATAATCTAAAAAAACTGCATCAACATGTGTCGATCGTTGGTTAATATATATTTATTATCAGGTAGACACCAATCGGAACCTTTAGTAATAAAAAAAAACAATAGAATTACGTTCACTAATGACTTACAATCACACCAATAAAATTAATACCATATAATATCTAAAGTGCAAAAAGTCGAACAAACGAAACATCTGGTGCAAGAAAACAATATCAAAATAAGGTGTTAAACTATTACAATCACTAAATACAGACTATTTACCTAGAAAATAATGTATTTTTTCGTAGTCATAAGTGCGTAAAACTTGTTATTTATTATTGAGTGAGGTAATTAGGATTGTAAGACATAATTTTCATTTAAATAGGTACTTATTTAAAGTCGCGAAGTCTTTTACAAACCATAATGATATATGATTGTAGATTATTTATACTTCCGATTCCAGAAGGCAGAGTAGATAGAATATATCTATGTATATGATTCATGCTATGAGACATCAACCTGTATAAGGTTTCTTATGCTTGTATATATATGTCGACTAATTAAAAACATGTTTATGTACTGAAATAAGGAAATAAAAAATATTTAATATCGATAAAAATGAACACCCTATATCTCGCAAAGTGCATACCGGGCGCACCTAGTCTCAACGGTTTATTAAAGCTATACGCTAATATTATACGATACAAAAAACCGCATCTGAAAAACCGTAGAAAATTTCGAGATATAGAGCTTTGAATTTTCGTCTCCATACAAAATCGGCACAAATATGGACAATATCTTGAATTACAGCTTAATTATAAAAGATACGCAAAAAATATAAAGAATAAAACATGATAAGAATAATTTGTAGAATACGATTCCATCAAAAAAATACCTTATTTTGAGAAAAAAATAATTCAAGTGCCTATGTCCGCTCTTTTCGAAATCGGGACCACCGTGCGCCGTGCCGAGGACGATCGCGCACTACCGTCTCTTACAACACCACACATGTATAAACATTCTACTATTAATTGACGTAATACCTACATGTCTAACTTTATACGACCCAATCAAAAACGTTTTAATTAGTCATGAACCAATGTTTTGGGCAGTTAACGATAACAATAACACGACATATGGTGAACTAGTTATTGGTTAAAAGACGATAGCAATGGAATGGACTCAGTTGCAACATTAAGCTTTAGCTAGAGCGCATTAGTTACTGGTGATTTACTGGGATTGTGTAAACATGCCAATGTATCACTGATGCTGACACTATACCCCGGGACATATTAGCGCAAGTGAGAGTAAAGCTCTTGATAACAAACATTGTTGCGTGAGTATAATTGCTGCTGTTCTGATTACATCGACCGTGTGAAAACATAACACAAAACATTCATAAATTAAATTACTGAGAGCCAACAAAGGTAATATGGATAATAAGATTGTAATACGTCAAATGAATGAGGTCAGTAAGAGTCAAAGTTGAACCTCGTTACGTACATAATGGACATTAAAAAGTGATTGTATATTTCCGAAATATTTGTTATTTGCGCAGCGTGAGCTTGTGTGGGTTTGTATTGCATTATCACCGGTTATGTAACGCGAGTACAATGACATTTCCACTTCCAAAACGATGCAAGAAGAAGCTATGATCTATGTAGCATGTTTCAACACTTTAAGAAGCGAAAGTGAATTGTAAAAAAGTCGATCCAGCTTATAGTGAGGATGATGAACCAAGCACCGAATTACATGGTGTCGAGACGCTAGAGCGAGCGAGGGATGCCAAGCCATGGCCCATGAGAAGCAGAGGAGCGACAACAGGTGAGGGTGTCGTGTGTGTGGGGGCGGGGGCGCGCGGGCGGTGGCAACGTCGGCGTGGCTCAGTGCGCGGCACGCTCATACCCCACGAGGCGGTACTGCGGCGGCTCGGCGCGCGGCTGCAGCTGGCGCAGGTACTGCTCGTAGCGCTGCTGCTGCTGCTGCTCCGCCGTGTACTGCTGCAGTTGTGGTGCTAGTGCCGCGCGCTCGAAGTACGGTTCCGGCTGCTGCTGGTAGTACTGCAGCTCCAGCAGCTCAGGCGGTAGCACCTCCACGCGAAGCCCTTGTTCCCGCTCTTCTTGTCTCTGCTGCAGCGCGTGCTGCTGCGCTTCTTGCCTTGCTTGCTGTTGTGCTTGCTGCTGTGCTTGCTGTTGTGCTTGCTGCTGTACTTGCTGTTCTGCCTGCTGCTCTTGTTGCTGTCGGTACTGGTTCACTTGCTGAAGAGCTTGTTGTTGCGTGTAATACTGCAGCGCCGGTTGTGATGGTGCGTGCGGCGAGCTAGTTGGCTGCGGATCGTAGGACTGCCGAGTGAGAGTTTCGTCCGGGGACTGTTGGTCGTCATCGTCTTCCTCCTTAACATCTTGTTCCTGGTCGCCGACGAGCTGGTGCTTGGGCGGCGAGTATGAGTCGGCGCGGCGGTACAGCGAGGAGTGGTCCTCGGGCTGGCCGAGCAGCGCCTGCAGCGGGCCGGTGCCTGGGCGCAGGTGGGGGCGGTAGGTGGTGGCGTCGAGGCGCGCGGGGAGCGGGGTCCTACGGGCCGGCGGGGGGGTGGTAGCCTCCGTGGCTACCAGCGCCGTGTTGCGGCTCTGCAACAGGAATACTGCGCTCATCGAGTGTCGGAGACTCGGGTAAGGGAAGCGGGGGGATGTAGGAGTGAAGGACTGCGGCACCGGCTCGCTGGCAGCACAACCTCGCCGGATGCATAGCGAGGAACACTAGCACTTAACTCTATAACAATACTAATAGTATCCAGCTATGTTCACGTATGGTTGGCTACTACATAGAACACCTGGAGTCTCGCGGGAGCCTACAGTCTACGTGAGTCGCACCACTCACCAGTAATGTCGCAACGGGCGCCTCATACACACATTGACGTCACACTGCTGTCCGCAGCTTCTTTCATCATAAACTCAACATTAGATGAACTTTCTGCCCGTCATTGTATAATTAGAAAAGAGGATATTTTTTAATTGTTGTCCGTACAAATATTATGTGTGTATTTTTGGCGTTCACCAGAAATGCAATCAATTACGCGGTCTCCTAAATTATTGGCCGGCAGAGATGTTTCTTGGAATAACGGGGTGTCATCAGTGTGAATTTGAACAAGGATTTGGTACCAGTTATTACTGAATAATAACAGGACGCGTCGCTCCGCCCCACGAAATACGCGTTGTTAGTGTGAGTGGTGGCACCTCACGAGCACGCTCATCGAACACCCTCCATCTGAACCACCACCGTTGTAAGTCCGTGGGGGTGTCTATGAAATAGTATAACTACCTTATATGTCATATACTCTGCTTCGATCTACTTGTAATATTGGATTCCGGAAATATCTGTAGTCGCACGGCATCGGACCCAGCTGTAACGATCGACCTTTTGCTAATAGTTGTAATATTATGCAAGCAGTTTGAAATAACAATCACTTCGTCGAGAAGCTGTTTGTGCGGCGCGCTGCATCATTAATAATACATCGGTCGACGACTTTACAGCGGCTACAGCATAATTTTCTTATACTTATTTGTGGTTTTTGCTATTAAATAATTATCAAACCAAACGGATGAGCAGACGACTTTGAATTTAGAATGCGTAGAAAAGTACATTCGCCAAATGCAATTACTATATACATATGTATAAATAAATATAACGTTTATTACGTGGTTGTATCTGTTAGAGCGCAACCCTATTGATGTTAATGTGCGCGACCGGAGAGAAAGTAGTTATACAAGATATTTATAAACAAGCCTACCGAGGAAGGTTAGAAGTGGCTTCGGTTGCCACACTCGGCCGGCGCGATACAATCCACACCGCGTCTACCACTGGTAGCGAACTATTCATATGAGGAACCAAACATTACACATACATTGCATCCCTTAGCAATTACACAAAAGTTATCGACATTATGCTACGTACTAGCAGCATCGATTTACTTACAACTGAAAAAAAAACAATGTTTGCAATTTCGTTGTTTGGAAGTAAATAAACAAATTATTTGCTATTTAAATGACAAATAGCAACTAAAAAATGTTATGGGACAATGATATTAACAAAAGTTAATTTGATTAGTTAATAACAGTTCTAATTAAATTGGGTTTAAAAATCGCGAATCGTTAAGTATAATAAAGGCGGTGACGTGATTGCAAATAAATACAAAATAGCTCGTTGGGCAAGATAGGTAGAAAGTAGCGGCCAAGAAAGTTCGTAGTTCAGTGGGACAAGCGCGGTTTGCATAAGCCGAGGTGCGCAACATGGATTCAGTGTAGCATTAAAGTTAAGCACGGCTGATCTAATCTCCCTCTCTGTTGTAGAGAAGGACCGAGTTCGGCACTGACAAATATTAGGGCTGGATTCTTTATTCATAATAAAGTGTTAAAAGGTATTGGACTATTTTCCAATGAAATAAAAAAAAATGTCCTCACAAAACAAGTGTGTTGCACATGGTCGTAAGGGCAGCCCAATGTAAATAGAGCATCACCAGCGAGACTTGGTTATCTTACACCTTCGACACAACCGCGCCAACCTGTTTCTAACGGATTGCTACAAATTAAACCCTGATCACTCTGACTTGCTGAATTTAATAATGCTGAATTTAATTATAATCAGTATTAATCTAATTCCTCTATTGTATTTTATAAAATTATTAAAGGTTTTATTCTACAACCGAGCGGCCTCGCGTCACGTAACAGTATGAACTAATAATAGGCCTGACCGCCTTGCACTTGCACCATTCTTCAGGGTGACTAGTTTTATCTAATACATCTACTGACAGTGAAACACAGAGCCGCACCTTAAGCTGACTGAGGGGGGTGCAAGTTGAATGTGAAGTGCACGAATTGAGGTGCAGCGCAGTGCAGTATAGTGCAGCGCCAAGGTCGAGCACGCACCGCGCACAACTAACTGTACTATACTCACCACTCACCACACACTCCGCTGAACTCCTCCAGATTGTTATCATAATGTGCACACACACAAACATGCATACACATACAACTCACGCACACGTACGCAAGGAGATGAGGTCGCGCGATACCGCTTCTTAATGTTACATGCGAAAATATACAGAATATAATAGCGTCCGTCACACGAGCCGAATGCATGCAATCGCCAACAATTAACTCGTTTCGCACATTTATATTGAAATTAATGTTTCTGTGCGGCCTCGTGAGTCCTACCTACCTACACTTGGCGGCTCTGAATATCCTGAACCTAGTTACCACATTCGCCAATAATTTCTTTAATTCTCATAGTCGAACTAGTCAAATCACTACAAATAAACTTGATACGATTTTGAATATCCAATATCACACCACTGTTTTCAAATGTCATTCCAAGATTCGCGTTTTTTATAATAGCACAACAATCTGTCTGTACTTCACCTGTTGGTAAATAACTGTTCAGGCGATTACCTCTCACTCAATACCATTTTACAATATTTCCCGGGAGTGGATTAAGCTGCCTATCTTAAAGTGAACTAGAACTCGCCGCTTGTAATTCAGCTGACGCTACTTATTATTATATCCAATGAGTTTATTAGTGCGGGGTGGCACAGGGGTGGTGCGGCGCGCGGGGGAGGTGTTGTGAATTTTTGTCCACGCGGTAGATCGGGGTTAATGGCAGTAAGACTGCGCGCACACCGCTCGAGATTATCTCGACAAGCCATCGAACAGCATTCCGCTAGTAACTGTGACCGCGGCCGCGCACGCGCACCACCACACTAACCCACATCGAGCGCGCCAACTGCCAACATTATCTTTATCTCTATCATTCCAAAAATAAAGTAAAATATTAATTCTATACTATTTCTTTACTTTGAGCCGTCTGCCTGTAGTAAACATTCTTTCTCATGCAGTTAGAACATATTGAGACATCATTATGTGAGTCTTAAATATTATTGGAAATAGCCTAGAGCAAACATTTCGCTACAAACTCGTATTTATTTAGTAAACGATAGTAGTATAATGAACTTACGCAATGACAGCATTAACTATAATATGAGCGAGTTCATGTGGCCCACAAATCAAGCCCTGGCAAATATCTGTGGGCCATACAAACAATCACCCGTGCGGGCTCGAATCCACGACCAACAGCACAGAGAGCAATCTTATTTGCCACTGCGCCAATCGGTGGTTTTATAAGAGACTGGGTATCACGCGCTATAAAGTGTGTTACTGTGCTGTAAGCTCGGATAACAGTAAATATAAACATTAAAATCATAACGCGATTAGAAACTCAGTTCCAAAGTGGGACGCGCTATACTTTACATAACTCAACACCGACATCCGCCGAGTTCAATACGCGTCGTATCGTGTACATGTCGCCTGCCTGTGAGTCTGTGCTCTAAAGGTACTGGACATAGCGAATCAAATCGCAGCGCATTGCGTTCGTACCTACCAGGACTGTGACGACATAACCGAGCGGGAGAGAAAATACTTTAAATAAGTAAGAACGATTTAGACACAAACAGAAATAGTAGGACGTTGTTTTTGTGACACACACTTTGTTGTTGATGTCCCGTCTAGTATCATGTCGCAATGGTCCGTAGTCTATGCGTCGCATTACACATCGACTCGTACGCCGCGCTGTACAGTAATTAAGCGAAGAGAGAGGATCGCTCCCCACATGCAATTTACATTAGAGCGTCGATTTCCAAGCAATTACATGTCCAAATCTACCTCGCGCGCATTCACTAAACATTTACATCTAATATTATTATGCAACTGTTCTCGCGTTGTGAACACAGACCACTCCATTTGGACTTTATTACGACGCAGTAAGATCGGTAATGTAAGGTTGCAGTTACGTACAAATGATTCGACCGCTTCGACGACTTCCAGCGACCAAATGTTCGACATAGAGGTGAAGCCTATCTGTCATTATGCGAACTATTACAACAATATATTGAATACTTAATATCCCATTACACCCGTCAACTTTTCTACATTTGTCGCAAGCTGTTCAGATCTCTAATCTGATACTACGGCCTTCAATTTAGAACCCATACACACCAGGTGTCAGCTTCACTTATAGTTAAACCGAAAACAAAGCGACACAGGACACTCCTACGTTAATTAAATATAAAATACGCGCAAAATTCATCGGAGCCGCGAGTAAAAATACCGTATAAAGCGATATAACTCGATGGATGCACTTCACAAAACGAATCTTTGTTGATCGGAACGATATAGATTATATATAATATTCGCGTAACATTCTAAATGCGTGGTGGCCTGTTGGTAACGGACCAGACGCGGCTGCCTACATGTTCACGCTGGTCGCGGGTTCAAATCCCAGGGCACACCTCTGACTTTTCGGAGTTATGTGTGTTTTGATAGTCAATCACCACGCACTTTAACGGTGAAGGAAAACATCGTGAGGAAACCTGCATACCGTAGCGATTTTAAAGAATTTCTACGGATTGTAAGTCCGCCAACCCGCACTAGGCCAGCGTGGTGGACTATATGGCCTAACCACTCTCAATCGATTCTCTCGATTGTAGAGTAGGCCCGTGCCCTGCAGTGGGACGTATATGGGCTGATATAGATATAGATTCTAAATGCATAACGCAAATATTACTGTCTTATTCTCTTTCCATCAAAATAAATTACTTACGGCTAAAACAAATGTTTCGCGTGACGCTGTTTGGAACTGTTCTGTTGTCTGTACAAACCCTTGCACCTCCAATACAACCAGGAAGTGTGTCACCATAACCAAATAATATACAGTCAGGTTTAAAGTAAAAAGTATTGATAGAGATGTAAACAGGAGATGCGGTGCGGACGGCACCGAGCTCCAAGCCACTAATTGTGTAAGAGCAGTTCACAGCGCAGACGCCGCCGGCCGTGCTGCTCTCTGTTAGGCAACGCGGATCAAATCACTTACACAACCGCACCGCACTTCCACTCGACCCTCCCACTGTTGTAACTATTACCCAAATTAGATATCGGAGATTAACAACCGAATCCAAAAGCAACAAACTCACTATCGATATATTTTACTGCAACGGATATCGCTAAGAAAATCTGTGAACACAGCCCTTGTACCTTACCGTACCGAAGCGAGACAATGCGACTATGTAAGGGACACAGAGATAAGAACCGAAACAGCGGTACGTGCACTGTTCCTTTTGGTACATACATTTTGTTCAAGGCATTCGTTTTAGTGATCTCAATGCTCGGGCACTCACCATCGTCACACATTATGTCTGTGTGTGGGTGTGGGTGTGTGTGTGTATGTGTGTGTGTGCGTTTGACTATGTGTGTGAGCACGCACCTGTGGAGAGACTCCTAGCATCTTGAGGCTGGGCGGCACGTTGCGCAGCGCGGCGCGCGGCATCACGATGTGGCCGAAGTCCACGGTGAACGCCTCGCACCACACGCCGAAGTGCCCGATGTCGAACACCGTCAGCTCCTGCACAAATAAACTTTGTCATACGCGCGCACTGCGCCAGGAAGCATGTGCTTCAACCATGCAAGTTGCAACATACTTGAAAACATGAGCTCTATATTTCGATAATTTCGTGATAGATTGTTTGTTGGTCCGGTTTAATAATCAGCATATCGACGCGAAGTAAGTTATTAAATCAAAAACAAATAATTTAGTTGGCAAGACTCGAAATAGCTTCTGAAATTATTGTTTAAATATTTCTCATTTTTGAAGTTTACACTATGGATGGGTATAATGTGAGCAACTTGCTGAGTGAGCAGTGAGCAGTGAGTACTGACCCCGGGCAGCGTGAGCACGATGGTCTTGGCGTCGTACTTGCGCAGCGGCTCCTCCTTGCCGTTCTCGTCGGGGATGCGGATGCCCTGCGGCGAAGGAGACTCGCCGCGACCCACCCAAAACTTCGCGTCTGTACACACACACACACACACGAACATTACCATTGCACACACATACAGCGGGAGTGTTGACATCGATTCAGTAGCTTATTCTGAACCTACTACTATCGAAAACACATAATAATGCTACAGGTTGTAGGTGATTTCACAAACAACATTTTAAAATGATGTTATAGGTATTAAGATCGCATCATTGCAATGGCGAGATCGTCGCAAATAACATCCCCAGACTGCGAGTCTGCGAGACGGCGCGCCTTCGCAACACTCGCAATTAAAACGTTGCGTAAACGAGAAGTCAACACACTGGTGCATTGCATACTATACATGTTTTAATTTCGACATTCATTCAGGCATCAGGCGGTGCGCGCCACAACTTACTCATTAAACATAAAGCGACGGCGCCGCCGCCCTGCCGTTGCACAACACCAGCCGTTCAAACAGCTTCGCATATGTATGTATATCGGATTAATTTCATTCACGTTACGCGCTGCAAAAACTACTATTGTTATTACTACGCACTGAATCTGTAATATAGTACCCGCTACAATGCTAAATTTACTCAATGAAATCACCGCACACTATCCTATTCAAATTCAACTGAATCGGATCCTACTACAACACACTAGAATTACGAATGCCTAACTTGTCGACAACGGAGTGTCTTTAGACCACTTTCAATACTTACACAGTGTTGACGCGACATTATTTTATGAATCCACGGTATGGAGTAGTGGCTAACTAATTACTACTCTACCAGCCGCCTACTTAGCATCGATCCTTTCAGGATTATAATATATACTAGTCCATCACGTGGGCTGAACGCGGAGTGATGGACTTCACATATCTTGGAGAATTTTATGGTGAAAAATGTTATTAGGCCTGAATCACATCTCCGCATGCGCGCATATCTTACGAAACAGCTATTTCAATAGATCAAATGTGCATGACGCTAGCACATGTGATTTGGGCTTTATAGGCTGTTATGACTAGTAGAGAGTAAGTAAGCGAGAACTCGCTGAATGTAGGCACTGCTGCTTGAGGTCACTATGGAGCTGGTGTGCGGAGATAAAGAGAGGTAGTGAGTAGTCGGGTACTTACCAGGCGCCTCGCCATCGTAGGAGAAGTGCGGCACGAGCAGCGTCTGCGCGTCCACCACCACCACGGGGTCGGAGCGCACGCCGTGCTCACCGCGCAGCGCGCCCACGCGCGCCGGCCGCGGGTACTCCAGCTCGCGCGGGATGCGCACGTCGCCGAAGTTCACCTGCACACACACACACACACACATACACACGTCATTACAAACGCAAGTACCCACCACGACATCCAACGTACGGTTGAGAGAAATAATTGTCATTTTAAGACTTTAATATAAGTAAGCAAGTGAATCAATCCAAAACTAACACACACGCAGCAAGTGATTTACGGGACAATCCAAAATTACTCGCTGCAATAAGTATTACAATAAATATTTTCCAATTTTCTTCAAATTATCATAATATAATCTCCTAAAATATGATGCATCTTCTCTACACGCTACACTCGTTTACTCGCGTGCCGGCGCCACGCTAACTAATGGATTAAAGTCAATAAGAATTAACTGTACTTCGTACCTACCATTTATACAGCATATAAATCAGATAATAAACTACAACCAAAACTGTATTTAGCTAAAATGAATTATGTTTGAGTGGCTTATTTCATAATTTTTTGCCTCAGTTCGTTTCAATTATGAATTACAACACAGACCCGTTTCTAATACAACGATCTTCTCTTTTTGTGTAAAATAATAATTGAAAACTTATTTGTATTGTGTTCAATGTTTTGGTTTAGTAATAATCATTGGTAGTATTTCTGAAATAATCATAAATCAATTTGTGTGAAATGCACACCACACTGTAATAAGACATGCTTGCGGGCTGCGTGCGGTGCGGAGGCGCTCGCGCCGGTGCTTACACGGATATGTGCGGGTAATAGTATCGCAATCAAGTAAATGGCCGCCATTTCACATTAAACTGTTCCGCAGCACTCACGCACCAAGTATTCGCCTCGCAGAGACACCACACGCAGTACTGTCTTCTTAACATGTTAAGCTTATTTATATAACATGTTAACTTATTTCGGTGGAGCAATAAAGTGCGATAAATTGCCACGCTATAAGGGCGCATGTTACGTGAGTGTCGTGCACGCTATGGCCACACGTTGATGTCGCATGTCGGTGATGTGGTGCTAGCTAGTGGCTGCTGCTTGACAAGCCGACCGCGCCGCCTCACTGTCGCAACACGCACAGATCGCGAGTGCACGCGGCCGGCGGCGAACACTCGCGCGCTCAGAGCGACGCATACACTTGTAATCATTCTGTAGGTCACGTGACTATAACTCTATGGGAGTGCAGAAATGCTAGCGCCGAGTCTGTATGAATTTACTGATAATTTGACTATGTGATGTAAATATATATGGCCGACAGTTTCACCTTTGTATTCTATTCAAATTACTTATCGTTTACATCCACTTGTTCCGACAGTAAAATACCATATCGATACAATATCTGTCTACGTAAACACACCACGTGGTTAAATGGTTTAATATTGACACACACGCCATATCATTATGATGTGTTGATGACTATGGTGTGTTTGATAACGAATACACATTTCTCTTATTACTCGTAACATCGATAAATTTATTAACATTTATAGGTAGCAATAGACGAACGCGCTACAAGAGTGTATAGTGTTTAAAAGCTTTTAGTGTTTAATGAATAAATACTGACCGCGAACTCGTCGCACCAGATGGAGAACCAGCGCAGGTCCTTGAGCGAGAGTCCGTCGGGCAGCGCTAGCGTGATGCTCTCGCCGCGGTACCGGCGCAGCGGACCCGAGGCGCCGCGCTCGTCGCGCAGCCGCGTGCCGCCGCCGCCCGGCGCCTTCGACTTGCCCACGTAGAAGTACGCCGCTGCACAACCAACACACGTTACTACCCTTCAAATCTTACCAATCACATTTAACATCAAATACCGTGTACTACTTGACACGGAACTAGCAGTCACCGCATCACGCAGATGTTGAAAGGCGAAATTGATACAAACCTCACAAAATTTGTCTAGAAATAAGTTTTAACAAATTAGCGCTCATCGGCGGCGGAAAGTTATCGGTTGTTTAAAGCGGCGGCTGCAGCGATCCAATACTCGGCTGATTTCTGCATCTCTTGACAATGAGCCGCCGCGCCGCCACCGACACATTATTTATGCCATCCCTTCAGCTCACTAATATGAACGCTTTCTCAACGACATGCAGACTAACGTCCGCATCCGTCGCGCCAATACAACGTGAAGAACGAGTGAATGGCACGGGAAGTAATAAATACATCAGCTGTAAGAGTGGCTGTAGCTGCGGTCTCAAGCGACACCGACAGGAAGAACGCGGCGGAAGCACTTCCGGCTCTATTCTATTACCAGCAAGAGAAAGCGACTCCTACAAACTCGACTAATACGTGCAATTACACACAACTAGTACCAGCCTTATCTGACATGGCGGCAGGAATTCAAAAATGCTTGCCAGACGCCAAGAGGGCAGTGTCATCAGCCGATTATAGATATTTAATCCCACAAATCTGTTTGGTACTTGAAGGTACTGAAGCCTTTCTTGTGTGAGTGACATGATACCTGTGATGATACGAAGCGTCAACAATCAGGATATGGCGTAGTGAACACAAATATTGGCAAATTCATTTGGCAATGTTCATTGCATTATCATTAGACTAAAAAGACTCTCACGAGCATGTTTTAAATGCATTCCTGGTTTACGTGCGAATTAAATGTTTATATTATAAAGTATTCATCAGTATAATAATAGGTATAAACCAATTATTAAAATTTGTGTAAATTGTTGTTCCAAAATTTTCAGTTTCAAGCATGAGATTTTATATCCAGTACAAAATATATATTCTTCTTCTTAATATATAAAAAAACGTGTCACATTATTTGAGTCCGTAAACTCATAAACTACTGAACCGATTTTAATAAAATTTCGCTCACCGTGTGCAGTTTGATCTAACTTAAAAGATAGAAAAGTTTATAGTTGCAATATTTTGTTAATACAAATTAATTGTTTATTATAAAGACGTTCAAGCTTGCAGGACCAACCAACGTAAAATGTACGTGTTTCCATTGTTATTCATTGACGGGTGACGAAATAGAACAAAATTCAAAACATGTATACATTTCATAAACAATATTTAGACAGGGAATCTTTCGCTGAATTTTGTTAAATGTCAAATAAAACGATGTCCATGTCTACAAATATTGCCCATGGTTTTTAAAGGTTTTATATCAGTTATCTGGGATACTTTATCGAAGCTTCTTGCCGGAGTATACCAAAATGAACCAAATTCTCATTTTTCGTTTTTATAAAGGACATTACTTTATGAAGTAATGCATTTTAGATGCGCTGGGGGACAATTTTAAATTTAACATTGGTATTGAGTAAAAAATTGAATTGGTATTGAAATTGTTTTCAGGAACCAAAATTTTAAAAATATTGCTACATCGATGCCGTACCAAGACATTATACTTAAATGATATAAAGATTAATATTTTTATATTTTATTCTAAATGATATACGAGTACTATGGCATCATGTTTATAACGCGTTTCTTATGAACTGTAAAACAGCGGACAAGCGGTGTAGTTCATAGGTTGAGTTAATATTTACAAAAGCTAACACGGGAAATAAGATGTTACTGGTATGAAAATTATTCACGAAATTTCTGCACCTGAGCGAAGCCGGGCCGGGCCGCTGGTTATTATATAAAAAATAACAATGCAAGGTTTAATGTTCCCTAAATTCATGACGTTTGTCTCAGGATGCCATTGAGGTTGGAATGTGTGTGTGAGCGTGTGTGTGTGTGAAGGACGGAGTGAGCACCGTCACAAAGCATACCGGCGCGGCGTCCTGCACCCCGTCCTCTCGGCTCTCGCGACCGCGTGGATTCCTCGCAATTATTTACGAGTGTATGTCTATGTACATCACAAGTAATACCCACGCTCCAGGTGTAGTGCGCATACTAATTCTGATACCTACGAACTATGTAGAGTCCCTACATAGTTACAATATTAAAAACGAGTGCGAAATGTCTTGTTATATTATGTTCTGCATACAATAATATGATTTTCAACCGTCGATGGACTATAAAAACAAATTACAACAACTACAAACGCTATTGCCATTGTTTTAAGCATAATAGATATAATAACTAGTTGTGAATGAGTAAATTTAGGTAGTGCATTCGCGTTGACACCTAGACTCGGCTGCGCTGCAGCACTGCGCGCTCTCATTAGCACGCATAATGTGGCGGCGACGCGGCGGAGCGGACCCGGCGCCTCCCACTAGTGTAGCGTTCCTCGTTTTATATCAGACCTAACTCTATACTGTACGAATATGCAACTTTACAAATTCCTAGAAGATAATCGAATGCTATACCTGTCCCGCTGATAAATGTCTAATAGTGTCACCATTGCATATGTTACATATGCGAGCTGTAGCTGCGTGTCGGTGTGTAGTGTGCAGTGTGTAGTGTGTAGTGGCGCGTGCAGTACTGACCGGGCCCCTCGCCGTCGTAGTGCAGGTCCTGTATGTAGAGCGTGCGCGAGTCCACGGCGAACACGCGGCCGCGCACGCCATGCTGCAGCTGCGACAGCGCGCCCACCTCGCGCCCCGCGTACCGCGCATGCGCCGCGCCGCACCATCCTGTGTACAAACAACACACCATGTATTACATGAAACGCAACTTGATTTAATTACACTACTGTACAAAAACACTTGTGTGTGTACTTATGTACGCTCGTAAGAAGTTATACTTATTTTAAGTATAAAAGTCACTTATTTCTACAATGGCCTAACATTTACCACCATAATATACAGGGTACATTCAGACTGCGACCAAAAACGTAGCCAGGTGGTAATAATATTAGTGACCTCAGACACAATGCGACTAAACAATTCGCATAAAAAGTGTCATTTCTTTGCCAATCAGACCAATAAATATATAATTTTCTAAATAAGTAAAAACCCCAGAACATTATTTTCAATCCACAATTAATAAATTGATAAAGTTACGAAATTGGAGGAAAGAATGTTTTGGTCATTGGCAGTCATCATCAGAAGGCATACGACCAGACGACGCAGCTGTTTGACTTCGTAACCACAAAAAATATAACGACTTCACATTGTGGACCCCTCCTCTCCCGCCTGCTGCAATGAGTGGGACACGTACAGCGCGTCTCCTGGCGCGTGCGCCGCGCCGCGTGAATGTCTCGCGCAAATGTCCACGGCTCGCCTTGTGCCACATTCCGCCCGCCGCCAGCGAACCTCACGACGCTCACGAGCCGTGGATATACGACACTTACGCACCAGCTGTGCACGCATTGCTGCACATTAAGCCCGCAATATGATCTCGTGACGTGTGACGAGTTGAAGGCAACTTCCTGAAAACTTCATCCATGTGGAGATGGAAGCTTATGTTCAGCAGAAGACTAGCTCGTGATGATGATATGGGTTGAATGCATCCTACGGCTACGCTTGTAATCCCCGAGCAGTACAAAAAGAAGTACTCTTGGTGCGCATTGGGGTAGACACAAGCAGGCGAACACTCGCCGCGCGCTGTAACGGTACCGTCGCAGCGCCACCGTTACTCACTAGCCTACATCGCTCGCGCCGCCGAGCGCGCGACCATCCGCGCTGTACGCCATCGTGGCTTCCAAGACATTAAACACAACACGACGCTTCTTCCCGCCCAACCATTCACTGCTGCGAGTTCTTTGAGCCAGGGTTAACAGAGACACAAAGAAATTTTACTATGCACAACGCCTCGGCGGATGTCTTAGTGATTAGCTTGTCTTTAACCCGCGGCTAAATTGATTAGAAATAAAAGTAATGCCATTAGGTACATGCTTAATTTAAATGCCGGTGTCCTCTAAAATTTTGTTTTTGTTTTATAACAAGCTCACAAAAAAGGACAGTCATTGTTTTATTTACCACATGTAAACCTATAACTTATCTAAATGTAGACATAAAAAACAACAAAAAAGAAATTAAAATGATCTAACCGTGACAAATATGCAGCTTTCTCAAAATTGTTGCGTTGTTATTTCGGGAACCAAATCAGATCGCTAGTTTCCATTCAAAACTTTATTATTTACAAAATGCTATTGACGTCAGTTTTGGTTTTATCTATGCATATAATAAATTTGTAACCGATCGATGTCTGTACATGGAAGATAAATGAGAAAAACTAATATGGGGAGTCTGTATTAACCTAATAGAAACCAAAACAATGATATTTAGAATTTTAGTCTGTTTGTCTGTTAGGTTGTGCGCGAAGAACTCAAAAACGGATTAACGCATTTCGATGGTATTTGGTATGGAGGTAGCTGACACCCTGGATAAACACTTAGGAAACGTTTATCCCAAAACATTTAGTGTTCCCGTGGGATGAGGAAGGCAGTCCGATTTATTTGTTACTTTTTTATACTAAAATGGATGGGATCGGACTGGATTACATGCCTTTTGTGAGAATGAGACTGGACGGGCAGGATATAACAAGACAAGACGGGACAGGATGGGAAATTTCAAATAAAGTTAATCACGCAGACGAAATTTGCGGGCTGAAGCTAGTTTCAAATAAATTTAATTGCGGGTTAAAAATATTGTATCATCCGAACACTAGAATGTTGACCTAGTAGCACGTGAATATCTAATCACTAATCCCTCCAGTTGTCGAGTGCGAGTTGGTGCGTGCGGCGCGCTGCGAGATGATCGCTGCGAGGTAACAGAAGCATCGCCCTCGAATTCCACTTTCATGTAGAGCACGCGAGCCGAGTAGCTCGGCGCGCCGCGCTCGCGCACTTTCACTGCCAACTCCCGCGCCACTACACACCGCACACTACGCGATATATCGCAACACACCGTAACATATCGAGTCACATCTCGACTAGTCGCACCACATCGCCATAGCCGTCTCTGCGTGAACGATGTCAACAATTTTTGGCTATAATTAGAACTGCTACTGGGACTTTATTTAGCTGCGTATAGTGACAGCGTAGAGTGATATAAGCAGGTCACTCATTTCAAAAGGATACTGCCCTTGATAGGGAGGATACTGCTCTAGATCAACATAACTGTCAAAACAATGAATTCTCTCAATTGAACAATCTTTACTTGGTGCTTAGTTGAAACAGTCGTGAAGACGTAGAAAATGCTCTCTACCCACACGGAGTTGGACCCACCATCACACCAGCACTCGCGACCACAAATCCATGGGCTGCATCCGACGCACGCGAGCCGCACTCCCCGCGCCCCCCGCGCCCCCCGCCCACCGCGCTATGATCTACATTAGAACCATCCACACGGTGCATGTTATACTTGAGTAGGTTATCTTAACACTCCTATATTCAAATCAAGAAATGTATACCCTTGTGTTACATGCGTGTGTGTAACAGTAAATCAGAAGATCACTTTCTCGGCTCCTCTCACTTTCCACGCATAGCTTTGCGCACGAAGCGCAGCATGCGTCTCCCCTCCTCCTTGCTGCCCTCCTTCCCCCTCACCGAGCCCCGCGCCCGCCCCGCCACTAGCGACAACATCCCGCGCAAAAAATCCATCAACAACATGAATAACAAACCGACAACCGAACCGAAACGGTTTCATAACGTGGACGCCGCGGCTGTGGGTAAATTAATTTGCGTCGCAATTCTAACAACAATAAGGGCACAAAAACCAATCCGACTCGTCAATGTACTGCTAGTGCGATGACATGGCGTCTGGCTTTCACTGAACATCCATGGGCAACTCACCACGCTGGCACACGCCGGCGCCCACGTCGCGAGGAACAGCTTGCATACGTTCCAACTGGATCTCAGCGGTACCTACGCTGCAGTCATATGCTGCAATTTTATATATCTAAGACGTCAATTAGTACCACGGTGTTGAGTTATGTTCCAAAACTGTAACATACCAGTGCGCCATCGTTTGATCGGTTCGTATTCATTGCCTCGCTAAGCTTGTGTGTATGCGAATGCAGCGTTCCCTGCTAGCTATATTGGGACCCGCTTACTAAACAATATTACCATAATAAATTATGACTCGTTTGAAAACATCACAGTTCATACCGATACAAAATATGATTGAGTAAGAAACCCAACGACAGACCAGAGTGAAATACTCAAACAAAAGACATCAACGCGCGCTCAAATGCATATGTTGCCAGCAGCGAACAAAAAATAAATTCTTCTCAATTAAATACTGATAAACGATTGATTTTAAATTCTTATTACTACAGGTATCTCGACATTAGGTCGCAGGACGCTGGCTTGATTGCCAACTCTACAATAAAAACATGTTTGGGGTTTGTGTCACACACTTTTATGATAGAAATAAAATTCTGTAAATATATAGTAAATATATGAATTATAAATATATGAACTTGCTTCACATATTGCTGATTGATTAATGTTAAATGATAATTACATAAGTGTAGCGAACGCGGGTTGGTGGCACACTAAATGATTTTACAATACGCGTAGTCGCTGACTGATAAGTTTACGCTATATGTTCGGTTGGACCGAACAAAATGTAAATGTAAAAGTAAACAATATTTAATATTGCACGCCCGTATTTTTGACAAACTCATATAAAAGACTTATTTACAACATAACAAGTGATTTTGTTGTGTATGCGAGTAGTTCTGAGTTAGCTGTCATTGTATGCGGAACGAGAGGTCGTGGATTCAATACTCGCACCGTGACAAGTGTTTTTGTGATTCACAAAGTATTTGTTTTGATTCTCGATGTTTGTCAGGCCGAAAATTTGGACATAGTTTCTGATACCCACGACACAAGACTTGACTCATCTTAATATGGTGTCAGGTATGTGTACCACTCTTGAAAATATATAACTAATGTTATTTCTTCTTGTGTGACAACAACAAACGTGTCCTGTACTTGTTTACACTGAGGATGCCACTCAGAGACCGCTCGACCGGCGCGGCGCACGCGCACGCGGCGATAGGTGGCTCGTTTCCTTATACACGGATACAGGGATTTGTTAATGTACAATCTAATCGATATGTGACTATGTCTGGCGCAGGTGTCGCGTCGTCGCTAACATTTATATATAGCATTATACAGCGACAATATCCGACACATCACATGTCACCATACAATACCACCGATACCTAGCCGAGTAGTAGTAGTCGGAGCCAGCAGTGTGTTGTCAGAGGGACGCGAGGAGCATTCCTCCCGCGCCTCGCCGAGGAGAGAGTGTACCGCACTCGCCACCCGCTAATAAAATCAACACTTTCACTGGCGCAGCGCGACGTGTGACGCAGTGACACATCTGCTGCACTGCGCCGACACACCGGACCACCACACCAGAGAGGCGGGGAATGACGCAGCAGTGGCGCACTACTCTCGCGTCAACGCTTGCTCATGATATTGCCAGTTTCTTTACGAGAAATTTAATTATGGATCGCTAAAAAGTGGTCGGAGCAGCAGTTTCCCTGGCGCGGGACGTCATCGCACAAGAAGCATGTGAAGTGCCGCGAGTTGCACAACGCGCGGTTCCCAGCGGTGGCTCTGTTGTTGCAGTGTTGCGCAACCGTTCTCACCGCTGCAATGCCGGCGCATTGTCCCGCGTCTCCCACGCTCCCCGCACCACGTCACTTCGCCGACGTAACTCGTGGTGTACTCCGCGCGGCGCTGGAATGATCCCACAGTTGTCGACAGCCCCGACATGTGAATATTCCTGGTTGCCTTTCGATCGACTCACTAGCATGCACCTGAGGGCCACGTGTAATTACTAATCAGTGATGGCCACCGCCACACATCAATATAATCATTTAATATTAGTAGTTTATTGCTTAATGCTAAGAAAACTATATGTATCAAATTCACACTGTCCAATGTTAAGCAGTTATGTACACTGTACAAATTAACAGCGAAATATTGGATCCTGGTGCGTCTATGACGTTTTTGGACATTACGGTCGACGCAAACCTCCAGTGGGGACCGCACATTAACAAACTATCTGATAGATTTAGCGGTATATGCAGTTAAAACCATAAGGCATTTAATGGATAAGGTGACGGCAAGAATTGTCTACATTAACTATTTTAATAGTCTTATGGGACTCTTCTCTGGGGAAATGCTGGAGACATTAATAGTATTTTTATTTTACAAAAAACGAGCTGTCAGGGCATTTTATAAACTTGTTCCCAGAGCGTCCCTAAGAGACAAAAAATTAACAATTGGATATTACATCTGAATATATTTATGAAATTTTATTGTATGTTCGTAAAAATATAACTTAACCTGTGACTTTCATGGTAAGAACACTGGTACAAACATAATTCCCCTCACATGTTACTCGTCTCCACAAGATAAATAGTTCGTTTATGAATCAAAGTGTACGCTTCTTAAACAAACATTCCAATTGTATTAGAGAGCTTCCAATCGACTAGAAAATATAACCAAGCTGTGTTTAAAGGCATTTTAATATAGAATTCCTGACTATTTCAAATACAAAACTGACTGTGAATAAATTGCTAATTTATTACCAAATTGAAACAATTGACATAATAATACTATATATCGACTTTATTGTGACATTTATGACATGGACCATTGTTGCTATAAATGACTTTAAAAAAGAGAAAATGAAAAAGACATTTCGTATTGCTTAGGGAGTTTCTTGCGCCGTTTCTTGTTCACAGCTACAACACGTTCCGAAGCAATGATAGCAGAAATTAACGATTCGAGAGATATTGTGAAAGACTATTTGAATAAAGAATATTTTGATTTTGATTTTATAACATCTTATCAAAAACTTTTCTTTCATCCATTTTAAAGATTTCTTAAGATCCATTTTGAATTTTTAACATCGAGCGCTAAGTGTTCTGAGCTAAGATTGAGAACAATTGTAGGGATTCAAAGTGGAAACAATAGAATGTACAACAGTGCTTCATAATTGAGTGCGTTCCACCCAGACCAAAGTTAAAAAAAAATACGAACTTAGAGCTAAGCACTGAATGGCATTGTACTGGACCTAATAGTTAAACTGGGTACAATATCGTTCAATCCGAAACCCAAAAGCTCTTACACAATACTGCTTGTCGGCAAAAATTGACAAACTTTTATGCGGACCGCACGTCATCTTTTAAAAACGCGATTTGTCGCCGTAAGTAATGGGCTTAATCAGTCGGCGGCTCCTCGTGTCCGTGGATTATTCCATAATTTCTCGGAACATTGTTAGCGATGCATATCATCGGCTATAATGGTGACTCGTTGGCGTCGTCCACCCGCACATCCTGGTCCGCGCCGCGACCACACCGCCGGACCAGCACCAGCACGGCGCGCACACAACCACAACAACACAACACCGCACATCACATCTCTACGGCAGCGTGCACCTTGCAGCGCCGCTGCAGTGCACACGAGCACCACCAACTCCACAGAGCTCGAAGGAGCCGGCGAGCGCGCTCCTCGTACACACGGATGGAGGATAATTTGCCCAGTCGGAGTGAACTAGTTACCGCCTACATAACTGATAACTTCAACGTCTCTCTAAGCTGATAACGCCGTGATAACTCCAGCGTGACCGCGCGACAAGCACCCGCCGGCGGCACGCTCATGCTAAGTCTAGTAATCTTTTCAGAGTTGCGGAGATTCCTCACCATGTTTTTGTTTACTTTTTTATTTTTTAATACACACATCTCATCGATAATGCAGTGATGTATAATGAGTGGTGAGACAATGGAGGTTAAAACAGCGACACATCTTAACAGCCGGTTTCGCTCTCATTTGAACAATCCCTGACCTACTGTGAGTAGCAACATCGAGCTCCAAAGATTTATTAGTTGCATGTATGCAATATTACGTCTGTATAAGTTCAATTACCAGCTTCAAGAATTATTCATGTGTATTTTAATTTTCTTCCGTAAACTGGACTTAACTGCAAATGTGAGAGGCTGCCTGGGTAAGTACCACTGCAATGTCTATTTCTCCAGCCAATCAGCAGTGTAAATGCACTGTTTTGTTCCGGTTTGAAGGACATTATAGCCAGAGTAACTACTGGACGTAATGAGAATTAACATCTTAAGCCTCAAGATGGCGAGCACAGTGACTTTATAATTCATGGTGTTGTTTGGATTTGCTGCTGCCCATGAACGGTCGTATCACTTACCATCAGACGAGTGGCATGCTCGTCTCCAATTCATCGCAATAAAACCAAATGTTAAAGATGCTCCGCTCGGCAGCAAGCATGTACGCGCTGATATATTATTATTATGTGTGTGAGTATTTGAGCGCACAAACTTGTTTGTAATGATATGGCATTAATTAATGCAGTGGGAAAAGTTCTCGGTGTATGATATTAATAGTTTTGGCGCCGCGGCGTGAGTGCCGAAGCGGGGTGCGAGAGAGGGGGGCGCGTTCGGCCAGCGACGTCGACCGTTGAGACATGGTCATAGATAATACACTATATAGGGACATGGTTCATGTTCATGGGGGATGTTCCCGTGGAGCCGCGGATTAGGCGCGTGGTGTGAACGGAGATGTGAGAGCGGGCGCCGAGCAGCGCATTCCTTGCGCGCAGTGGGTCACGCGCATTGCGCCAACGGTACCCGCACCGGTGCACCCCACTCGCCCCGCATCCGCCCGCACCCCGCCGCAACCCGCCGCACTCACCCCGGTGTGTGAGCTCATATAATATAATACGACCGCAAGCGCGCCATCCGCAGCGGCGCGGCGGTCGCTCTGCTCGTGTGATGATTCAGCTTTCATTACAGCCCCTCCTGTAGCTACGGATGCTCCCAGTGCTTAGTTGCTACTGTATATTATGCTATTCACGAATTATAAAACCCCAGTCGCTGACCCGGATAATCCTACATGCCTAATTTAATATGTCTTAATATACTCACAATGTCCAGTAGTTTCTCTGGCTACAATGTCTTTCAAACCAGCACACAACAATGCATTTACACTGTTGTTTAGCTGGAGAAATAGATATTTCAGTGGTACTTACCGAGGCGGCCTTATCGAGGCTTTAAATGCATGAATATAACCTTAAGCTACACTTAGTCCACCACTCGGGCCTATTGCAGGTTGCTGGACGTCCCTTACTATAGGAATTATTGTAAATATGAAACCAGCACGTTTAGAGTCATATTTAATAGTGCTGCGGGAGATCATGCGGCAGCGGCGGCAAGTAACGAGAAGAAATCGCGAGCGACGAGCTGCAAGTCGTGCCTCGCCGAGCCGCGCTCCTCACAATGCTGGTAACAATATTTGCTTTACATAAGCAACAATTTACATAGCCGAGAACACAAATGCCAAGGCCTCGTCGGCGCCGGCGCCAGCGTCGGGGCCGCCGACATACCGGCCGCACGCACCCGCTGCCACTACTACACTGCTCCTCGTTTGCTAATATACCAATGGAATGTTTCAGCTAATTCACTTTCCTATCGCCTCTACTCAATGAGACACATCCCAGTCCCTCTAATATATCTGTGTGACTACAAGAACACCGCCGGACACAAAGATACAGGGCACGGGCACGCGCTCGAGCGCCGCTCTGTGTGACGTCACCAACAAAAACAAAACAACCAGCGGCTACGGCAGTGCCGCCGGCCTGGCGTGCACCGCACTAATGTCAAATGTCAGCCGCATGCCGACACACACACACACACAGCAGCACGCGGCCGAACTGCCGAGCACCGAGCATTTGTGAGCTGGTACTAATATGGCACTAGGTATTAATATAGCCCTCATATGCGATGCATACAATGACGACACACTGTCGAACCAGTATAGTGCTTGTGCTGGCACAACTCCACGCGCTCCCATCCTCCCCGCGCAAATGTAATTCCGTGCAGTGCGGGATGAAATGCGAGGTTTTATAAAACAATTTAAGTATATATGATGTATGGACTCGTTCAAAACGTGCTACATACAAGAAGCCCTAGGCTAATTGTATGAGCTTAGTACCTACCTACGTACATTCTAGAGTATCCCTCGAAGAGCGCGCGCCCACGCTGCGTGCGGCCTCACTGTACATAATGCAAGCCTGTCTACTCAATACATAGAGTGCGTTAGTATGTGCCCATGCACGAGTCCATACTCGTGAGTGCTATATGAATGTGAATGTGGCGGTGAGTGTGCGGCGCGCAGGTTGCACCGGCGCCAACATTCTGCGACACTCGCGTCAAAAAGCGGTTCTTTTTGAATGTCGCTCGATATAATATGTATTTGTTATTTGACCTAGTGTCCTTTCGCACACACACTCGCACGCTGGCATATGCACACGCGTGCTGCCAGTGTGCAAGGGCGCATCATATTAGTGTAATATTTGAAATAAGTAAGTAATGAGGCATGAGATGATAAGAGCTGTCCACGCCATTTCAACCGACAAACTATTTTCAACTAAAATAGTAAATAACTCAACCACTGAAACAAATAATTCCTTGACTTATATTCGAACCCAGGAGCAGTAGTAATAGCCACCAGAACTGACTCTGATCATATACAAATTTTACGCCAATTAAATATCTGCAAGTGAAACACCAGAAGCATTCGATTATAATCAATATTCATTTGTTTATTAACATTATGATCATGGATTCATTACATTGTTCATACACATTGTACCTACATATTAAAAAACTAAATGAAAAGAAATACGTAAATTTACGGGTACAAGTCATCACAGCTTAGTCAATTAGTTCGTATTTATTTATTAGCCCGGGCGACGTAGTTTCTAACCGTTGAAGATCTGAATAAGAACCGACTGCATTATAATCTCGAAAGCTGCAGTGATTCAGATATTATTTTAATGATCCCAGTGACGGCCGCTTTAACAACCGCAGTGTTCAATTGAAATATATAATAAAAAGCCACTCTGGCACTCATATGCTGACATGTTATAATACAAAAAAAATACAGTCAGGAAGGTACTGCATAACATGCAGAGGGGTGAACAAACAGCGCGTGCCCTTATACCAGTAGTGCAGCAACGAGCCCTACTTCTGCCATCAGCTTTGGCTAATAAGTAGAGTGTTAAAGAGAGAGACGCTCACCAAGCAACGCCAGCAGATGCAGCAGCAGCGCAGCCGGCTCGCGCCGACTCGTCGCCATCTCCGACACACTGGGGAGAACCGTCTACAGCGGGGCGCAGACACACGGCCGACACTCGACACACTGAGTAGACACAGATGCGAGACAGACTCAAACAGTGCAGACACGGGCGGTGCGCGCTCACTGCCGCCGACGACTGAGTCGCGAGCGCAGCAGCCGCTGCCACCACCACCGGCGCCGCTCCACTTGCGCTCGCCGACCGAGCGAAGGGCCTCCTCCACACGACGCGGCTTAATCACACCGAGACACCAAAATTATCTTCATTCTCGACAAAGATCTCTCCTATTCTTTTATAGCGCGTTGATACACAGTACCTAACCTACCTGTATTCGTGGTATAGGTGCCAGCACGGAGTTGTTAGGGATCTAATTAGGCCTCAAGCATTCCGACGTGCAAAGTCGATGACACCTGCATAGCCCTTCCAGCCTTATCCGAGGTACCGGAAAGCAGCTTTCCTCTCGTTAAAAAAACACAGTATGCTGAACGCCGACGGTTGAACATTATGCTCGTGTAGTAAGTAGTAGGTATTTACTGTTGCCTGTTGTTAAGCCATATTAGTAAATCATGCACCGTTGAGCCTCAAGGTGGCTCCATATATCCGAGACTATCTGTTTTCACGGTTCTCAGAAGGGGCCAAATAGTACCTAGTTGAGGAGGGATGCTTCTTCTTTATGATCGGTGGGACTTCCACGCGCATTTTGTGGCATTAAAGCCCAAGTTGCTGAGGATAGCAGTCGCAATAGCCAGCCTGTTTCCTAACCTGGTAGGTCCAGTCGTTTCTCGCCGAAGATTACATGGGGGAGTCGTGCGGTCCATGGCTCTGTATGGCCCCAGCTTGCGCTGGCGCAGTGTTTGATCAGGGGCTACCGCACTATTTCCAACTATTACCGATGCCCTATCCTGGGAGCTGGAGGCCAAACCTCTTTTGCACACGTAGTATTGGCGCGAAGAGACCATACGTCGTGGGGCAATGCCGGTCCTAAGGGAGATCAAGGCAGAAAAGCCTCCTTCCGCAGTGCCGCTGTAGAGGAATGGCAAACCAGGCTGGAAAATCCCAATGCTGGTGCTAGATTCTTTGAGGTAGTGCGGCCTATCCACCAGTGAATAGACAGGCACCAAGGCGCATTGACATTCCGCTTGACACAGGTGCTGTCCGGGCATGGGCTGCTTTGGACATTACCTGTTACGAGTGGCGCAGTAAGTGGTGTACACCGTGTGTCACCACTGTGTCAACTGCTCGGACTACACAGACCAGCCAAGGAACCAGAACGCAACGCTCTCCGTGCGATTGTTGGGTACGATCTTAAACTCCTGGCCATTATTGTGTCAATGGTCGGGAATCGAAGGTCGTGGCAATACGCCTTCCTGATACGAAGACGGTCGACACCATAAGTCTTCGAACCACGCTTACACCATCAGGCGATGATCACTACATAACGCGTCTGGAATAATTCGCTATTTATCTATCTGGACATGACCACTAGAAAGTGTGACGTCAAAAGAAGATTCGTCAACGGGGCTACAATAAGTTGTTGATGCATCAGGGGTGTTATGTATGATGGTGCATCAGAGGTGCGAATAGACTATATTAAAAGGAAGAAAAGCGCCTTGTGGAGTTAATCATCGTAAAAAAATAACAGTTTGATTTGCTTTTGAGTGGCTGACTGGGGCCGTTGGAGATAATAATTAATGTCTTGGTTATCTAGTTTGTGAATATTTATAATATTCTACATTGGTATGGCCAAGCCGCTACTCATATTATATTACCAAGGAGTCCTCGGAACTACCTACATACCCTTATACCCCTTTGACACCATTCGAATATTTTAATTTATTTGGGCATCAGAGTTTAATCAAACACTTTTCCTAAGTACTTAAATATTGTCATACGATTTATTTTAAGTGGTTTGTATGTCTGTAATATGATGCAGATAAATATACTATTTTTATTATATTATTTAGTTAACTTGTAATTTGTAACTATCAGTTTTTATTTTACAGTATTAATCTTACACATATCTGTATCATCCGCAAAATAAATTTTAATGACCCTTTTCAATACCATAATTAAATATTTATTGAATGAACTTATGTAGATAATTGGGTATTCTACCCATTTTCAAAAAGTCTTTTAAGTTGTTCCTAAGATTAAGACAAACTATTTAAAAAAATATCAAATTTTTATTCGCTCGGCAAGTCCAATAAAAAACCATTTAAAATTTTAATTTTAAATTTATGCGCGCAAATATGTGAAAACGCTAGGCGCCATGTTCCTATAAAATGATACGTCACTCAACCAGTAAACAACCTGTGTTTGTATGAGCTCTTGGACACCGGAGGGGGTATTCTACTTACGGAATGACGTAGAATCGTTATCCATCATGGCGGCAGCCGTTTCACATATTTTTAGGACAGATAAAAAAATTGAAATTTTCAAAACGAATTATAAAATTTATTCCTTGGAAATAAAAACTGAAATTAACATATACTTATTGCTTAATGCTCTACTATATACATTTATAGTTTTTAGATTTTTTCTTTCTTATAGTAAAATACCCAATTAATAATTGAATAATAACCACAATAACGATAAATGTTTTTACTTTACGATGGTTTTCTTATTGGCAACACTAAATCAAGTATACAAGTTGGCTTTTTGTTACTCATAAAAAGTGAAAGTTAAATTCGCACGATTGGCTACGAAATGTTTCTTTAAGTCATCTACCAATCAACAAGCTGACCTTGTCGTAAGTTGCGCAATGAAGAACAAAACTTGTTAAGTGAAATGTCAGAAAACCGGAAGTTGAACTGTAGTGAGAACTAAGTTGAAATGTTTCAACCTTTAAAGTTTTGAAGTTTTTTTAATAAGTAAAATTGATGTTGGTTTAACAAATAATGTTATCAATATGTTTTCTCGTGCTCGCGATTGTCGCAAAAGGTGTGTGTACTGTGTTGCAGTTAGTGTGCTAAACAATTGTTACACAAATTGCAACTTTCTCTTTTAATATTTTTCTGAATGGTATCTATATTATTATTGTTATTTCAGACTGCTCCACGCAAGACGAAGAAGGACCATATTTAGGAAAATTAATAGGCAAACTAAATTCCTATCATCATCAGGTAAGTGATGTTTCGTTATTATTCACAAATATATAATTGTTATACTGGCACAAATAACACTGAGCTTACCGACTAACCGCGCCCTTGGGTACAGTTATTAACTCTGAAGCTACATTTCCTTTCGCCATATGATTTATTCATTCAATATAGTTTTCCATAGATGTAAACTAGATAACTAAACATTCTAATACCAAATATCAGAACATTCCTACTATTATGGATTTATAAATAATACAGCACAGCAGCCTGCATATAGATATTATAATATGTACTACTTGAATTTAAAAATAATTTTTAATTTGCATAATTTAACATAGGCACACAGTGTAGCGCTTTGTGATTGTTCACATATAAGTTTATATTAAATATGTTAGTGTTGAACATTTCACGGCCAGAACGGGGCTGGGTGATAGCTCATTATCACGTAGAATTGTCAGCATGTTGACCGTCAGTACACACAAAATAAATAAACAACCATATTTCTGGAATACCATAATTTATTTAAATGTTTGTGAAACTTTTGGAAATATTCAATCCACAAGTCATTTAATATTTTGTTGTTAACTCCAGGTGTCAGGTGATGTCTATGCTGTGGATGACTCCACCATTCTCTTGGTAAATTTCAATTATGATGGTACTGGTGATGACACATTCTTCTGGGCTGGAGACTCAGGCCGGCCAGGACCACAAGGCTTTATAGTGCCCGACCAACATGGCAAGTCAGTCTCTGTCATTAAAATTTAAAACTCATTAAAATACAAAACCAATAATAAAATAACACATATTTAAAAATAATAATAAATTATTTATGAATTATAAAATCAAAGGATCAAGTATTTGTTGTACTACTGCGGGAGAGACTAGCTCATCACAAGCTCCTAAATAATTGCACCAACTGCCAACTTATATTTTCTTAATACACATCACCATGTGATCTGTACACAAATATGTGTTTATGTTTCGTACTTGATCATCAAAAGGGAAAACAGCAACTGAATTTCTAAGTTCAATTAATTTACTACTATAAATAAAACATGTCAAAAGTATGCCCAAAATGTTACATTATTAATGCAAAGGTACATATGAGACCGAGATATTATGCATGTGCGTGCGCAGGACCAACGTGTTGGAGCGCTACTACAACGAGGAGGTGAAGCTGGCGCTGCCCGACGGCAAGCGGCTGTCGCGCATCAAGTGGTTCGCGGTGTACGACATCGACTCACAGAATGCGTTCGGCGACGTGTACGTGCCCGACGAGTTCACCGCGCCCGCGCCGCAGGGCATCGGCCCGCTGGCCGGCTCGGCCGCCGTCTCCAGCAAGGCCGTGCGCTTCCTCGACGCCAACACGCTGCTGTCAGTATACTTACTACTTCTCATATCTCAAAACTTAAAATGCGATTGAAGGTCACTTAGTCCTTTTCACTGTGCCATGAATAATTATCGTTGCGATTGGGATATCGCGATGTCAGTCTAGTACGGTGCATTTTATTCGCAGCATACCCGAATTTCGCTACGACGGCAGCGGTGAAGAAGTGTATTTCTGGACGGGCAGCGGTCCCCAGCCCAGCTCCCGCGGCATCAAGATTCCCGACGAGCACGGATAGTGAGTACCGCACGCGTGCTGAGGCGGGACGCGCAGGGGACGCGCCTGCATGTGTATGTGTATGTGTATGTGTGTGTGTGTGCAGCCTGGAGCCGCTGCGCGCGTACGCGGGCGAGGAGGTGCGGCTGGAGCTGCCGGGCGCGCGCGCGGCGGGCGAGGTGGACTGGGTGAGCGTGTACGACGCGGCGGCGCGGCGCAGCCTGGGCGCCGTGCTGGTGCCCGACGCGCTCAACGTGCCGCCCGCGCCGCGCCGCGCGCACGCCTACCGCTCGCCGCTGCCGCACTGCCGCCAGCTGCACCGCGACTACCAGGTCTCCTGGGAGGTGTTCGGCAACCAGATCACCTTCGAGCTCGCCGCCCAGGTAACCTTCACGCCGCTGACGTCACCCGCGGGCGTCCCCCTCGCCTCCCTCACCGCCCGGCCGTGTTGCAGATCGCGCCGGACGAGTACATGGCGTTCGGCGTGTCGGGCAGTGAGGGCAATTCGTCGATGCTGGGCGCGGACGTGACGGTGGCGTACTACTCCGCGGCGGAGCAGCGCGGCTACGCCCGAGACTACAACATCACCGCGCTGGCGCCGGTGAGTGCGCCGTAGTACTGGTGCGGTCGTGTGCCGTTGTGGTGGTGGAGGATAGTGGTGGAGCCAGTAATAACGCGCGTGCGCAGTGCGTGCAGGTGCTGGGCCGCTGGCTGGGCGTGTGCCGCGACGAGGCGCTGGGTGGCGTCGAGTCCAACCAGATGTTCAACGCTCGCCGCGAGAACGGCGTCACTGTAGTTTCGTACCGCCGCACACTGGAGCCAGGTATGTGAACTAAACATTCCAAAACTCAACATTCAATTAAACATAGTTCATTCTTTCAACAGTATGTTACGGATTCAAATACGCCTCAAGAGAAAAAGTCCTTCAGCGCCATTCTTGGAGCAATAACCATTTCCATTATAACTATCTGCAAGTGTTGAAATTCATTCGATTTTCCAAGTCAATAAATTCGTGTCCATTTATTTTGGTTTATATGAAATATTTATGTATGATGATAAATGTGCCATCTACAGCGGAGTCGATGGACCGGCCGTGGAAGGTGGAGGGCACGTACGTGGTGTGGGCGGTCGGCCGCCTCGACGCCGACAACGAGCCCGCCTTCCACCGCCTCTACCACAAGGCCGACGTGCGCCTGCGCCTCGCGCACGACCCGCCCGACAACGACTGCACGCCCTTCACTGTGTCAGTATTCACCCACCCCCGCGACCCCCGCGCCCCGCCCTCCCCGCCCGCCCCACTCACCGCGCACTGTGTCCGCAGCGGCGCGCGCGCCTCGCCGGCCGCGTGGGACACGGCGCAGCTGTTCGACCCCGCGCTGCGCGCCTTCCGCGTGACGCTCGGCCCCGCGGGCGGCGCGCGCGGGCTGGCGGCGCGCGGCCGCGCCTCGCCGCCGCTCGCGCTCTACGTCAACGGCCAGCTGGCGCCCGACCTGCAGCTGCGCCGCGGCCTGCGCTACGTGCTCAAGGTGCAGGCCGGCAACGACCCGCACTCCGCCACCGAGTACCACCCCGTCATGGTGACGGCCGAGCCGCGCGGCGGGCTGGAGCGCCTGGACGAGGCGGCGCAGCGCCGCGCGCGCGTGCTGGCCGGCGTGCTGCACACGCGCCGCGGCCGCCTCAGCCCCGCCGCCGCCGGCGCGCTGTGCGGCGCGCGCCACGCGCCCGGCGCCGACCGCCGCCGCGACGACCGCTTCGCCACCTTCCGCGCCTTCAACCGCTCGCTGCAGTGGAGCTGCGCGCCCGGCGCGCCCGCCGAGCTGCTGCTGGCGCCCAACTCCTCGTGGCCGGACGTGGTGTACTACCACTCCTTCACGCACGCGGGTGAGTGTCCGGCGCGGCGCGACGCTGGCGCGGTGAGCGGCGGCTGACGAGTGTTGTGTTGCAGACATGGGCGGGCGCATCTTCGTGGTGGACCGGCACAATCGCAACCTGGGCCGCAAGAGCGCCGGGCGCGAGGTGCGCGCGAGCGGCGCGCTGGCGACGCTGGGGGCGCTGGCGGCGCTGCTGGCGACGCTGCTGCTGCGCGCGGACTGAACTCTCGCCCTGAAGCACTGCACGTTTAAATGTTCCGTCCCGTGTACATGTATAGTGTACATATTACGACGAGCTTCCATATTTCCTATACAGCTGATGTTCTCAAGTGAGTGTGGGTGGCCTAATATGAAACTAAGACATATAACGAAAAATGCTGAAGGAAGTCACGAGCCCGACATTTTTAATAAGCCTAGCCAGGAATCAAAACCGTATATTGATTTATGAAAAATGTAAGTATGCAATTATATCTTTCAGCTTTGCAATTTTAGCTTTAAAATCGGGCTCCAGGCTCATTTCCTCATAGCCTCGGATTTGGCCATCCACGCACATTTGAAAAATTCAACCTGTATACAGGGATCATCCATCATATTATAACAATTTTCTATAAAAGCGTATTTTTTTAGTTTTTTAAACTATAATTTTTCATTTTTTAGTTTCAAATATTGAATTGTCATCGGTCCATAATAGAATGCCAAATTTCGAGTTAATCCGACGTTTTGAAGGGGGTCAAAGTCATGTTCTAAGATTCGGTTACATACTAACATACATACGTCTGAAGCTAATAAAAAAACGTATAAAAATCTTGATTGGTGCCAACTTCTGCTTCGATTTGTCATTTTGTTGGACGTCGCTAAGATAAGGTGCATACCTGCAAACTGCAAGTGGTTTGATTTAATGCCACTTTGGTGGATTCGCCCTGTATACTGTAATAATATATTATTTATCATTGTTTAAATTGTAAATAAGGATCGGAATCATTGTGAGATAAGTAAATATTTTATACAAGTAAATGAGACGATTGTATGTGTATAATATGGAGTTTATTTTATAACCATACGAGAACATACATGTGAGTAATATAAATGATGCTGGGCAGTGGAGCGCGTGGTCACGTGACGCGCCCACTCAACAACTATACTACACTTCACGACGGCGCGAGCGAATATTAACAACACAGTGCAACGTATTGTGACAGTATTCGCTTCGATATTTTGTGAATTCATACTAAGGACGCATTCAAAAGTTTTCCAAAAATAAAGGAGAAAAAAACAAATAAAAAATAACAGTTCTGAACAAACTACTTCAACCCACATTTAATTTGAACAATACCATCTTATAGTCCACATTAATACAGATATGAAATTAAAGCAAGGTGGAAACACATTGTAGTGTTCACACAAAGAGATTGTTACATAGTAGTTTAATATGTATGGTTAAAAAAAAGAGGAAAACACGTTTTCCCGACTTGTCATAATTATTTTTCCGCAAATAAAAGTCTTTCATCTTATTAACGTAATTACAACCAGAAGACTGAAATATAATATAAATATAACACCGTACAACATTGTGTTTTATAATATATTCAAATGTTACAGCAAATTTTTCCCTAACAAATAAACATACATAGAAACGACTGACGGTAAAAGACCTCAAAATCGACTGGAAAATTTGTAAAAGTAGTTTGTTCATGTAGTTCGCGAATAATACTGCCACGCCGCTACATCACACTTCATTTCAAAATACTAAATAAAAACGCGTCACAGAGCGCCGCGGCCGCGCGCCGGTACCGCCCCGCGTATATTACACGCCGATTTGTTTTTATCTAATGAATCAAAACTTGCATGCAAACGACAACCAGAACGACGATCGGCCGTAACTCTAGATAATATTTAAAGACAGCAACACTCAGACCTCGTTCCCCCCCCCCCCCCCCCCCCCCGCGGCCCGCGACGCTCACTACTACCATTAAACACGATGAGATTTGGGGATCCACAACGAACACGGACGAGCGACCGCGCGCTCAGGGCCGGTGCAGGTCGAAGAACAGCTGCAGCGTGGCCGGCAGCGCCTCCCGCGCCGCCTCCGCAGCCCCGCGCCCGCCGCGCGCCGCCGCCGCCACCAGCGCGCGCGCCGCCAGGCACGCCAGCGTCACGTGCTGCAGCAGGCACACGCGCGAGCCGCGGTTCAGCGCCACCAGCTCGGCCGCGCTGTCGCCGAACTTGTTGGGCTGGTCCAGGTGCGCGCCGCCCGCCAGCAGCTCCTGCACCACCTCCGACGAGAAGTTGTACGGGATGGCGGCCACGTGCAGCGCCGTGGAGCGCGCCTCGTTGCGCGTGAGCACGGACGCGCCGCAGCGCAGCAGCAGCCGCACCACCGCCAGCGACGGGAACACCGGCTCCACCGTCGCGTCGTCGCCGAAGTACGTGGAGCGGATGACGTTGAGGCGCGACACGCACAGATGCAGCAGCGTGTCGCCCGTGTGTGCGCTGCGCACGTCGGCCGCCACGAGCGCGCGCACGGCGGCCAGCACGGGCGCGCGCTGCGCCGGCGTGGCCTCCGCCTCCACCAGCAGGAACACCAGGTGCGTGACGCAGCGCAGCGCGCGGTCGAACGTCTCCGCCTGCGCCTTGAACACGGGCCGCGCGTCCAGCAGGCGGCGGCTCGCGGGCAGGTGGCGCGCCAGCAGCAGGAACACGCGCGTCATTTCCTCGTACGAGGGCAGCTCGGCCGCGCGCTCCAGCCGGCCCGCGTGCGCGTCCAGCAGCAGCCGCGTCAGCGCGCACGCCGTGTGGCACGTGTCCATGTACAGCAGCGTGTCCTTCTCGATGCGGATCTGCAGCGCCCACGTCCACAGGTCGATACAGCGCTGATAGCGGAAAGCGTCCGCATACGACGCGCCTCTGCAACATAAATTATTATCGAAGGCCGCACGTGTCGATATATTTAGATTCGAGTGCGTGCCGCTTTCACGTCACGGCGTCGAAGCGACATCACTGCGTAGTGACGGAGGCCACTCACCGGTACATGAGGCGGAACACGGTGTCCTTGTGGTCGGGGCCGAGCACGCGCGCCGCCACCAGCAGCGACTGCGTGCGCATGCTGTCCATGTCGGTGGCGGCCGCCTGCAGCTCCTCCGACGTGCGCCACTCGCGCGTGTCTCCGAACGCCGCCGGCGTGGCGCGCTGCGGTCGCTTAGCCAGGTACGTGCCGCTCGCCTCCCGGATCGCTGCAACGCACGCGTGCGCGGCGTCAATGAGTCGCTCCCTGACAACAGGCCCCCCGATCTGCGCCCCCTCGCTTACCGGTGGCGCGGCGCCAGGAGCCCAGCGCGGCGCTCAAGTCGTTGAACTCGTCCAGCAGCGTGGAGCCCAGCAGCTCGTAGGCGTCCGCCAGCCGCTCGGGCCCGTAGCGCACGCGGCTGGTCAGCAGCCGCACGATCTGCAACGCGCCACTCTGAGAGTCGAGTTGCCGCCCGGCGCGGCGGGGCCGGCGGGGCGGGGAGGGCGGCGCTCACCTGCGAGGCGCCTTTGAGGCAGGCGGTGCGCAGCGCGTCGTCGCCGGCGCGCGAGGCCAGGTGCGGGTTGGCGCCGTGGTCCAGCAGCAGGCGCGCCGTCTCCACGCGGTGCTCCTGGATGGCGTAGTGCAGCACGGTCTTCAGCTGCGTGTCGCGCGCGTCCACCTCGGCGCCGTGCTCCAGCAGGAAGGCGCAGAGCAGCACGGACTGCACCGAGTTGATGAGGCACGTGCCGCCGTTGTGGTTGGGCCGGTGGATATCTGCGCCGCGCTGCACCAGGAAGCGCACGACGGGCAGGTGCGTCATGAAGCAGGCGGAGCGCACGGGCGTGGAGCCGCTGTCGCTGGCGGCGTTCACGTCGGCGCCCGCCTCGGCCAGCGCGTGCACCACCTCCAGGTGGCCGCTCACGGCGGCGCACCACAGCGGCGTGACGGTGTGCACGGAGCGGTCGTCGGCCACCTCGTACACGCCGCGCTGCTCGATGTCGCACGCGCCCACGTGAATAAGATACTCCACGATTTCCACGTTGCCGCGCTTGCACGCTATGAACAGCGGCGCGCAGCCGTCGCGCTTGCGGTCGCACAGCGCACGCCGCTCACCCGGACTCATCCTGCGCAAAACAAAATAAAATAAAGTAAATAAATAAATAAAAATGTTTCAACTTAAATAACCAGAAACCTTAAAATCTCAAAAAAAAGAAAATAATTATTTGGGTATACATTTTATATTATGATTTTTTTATTGATAAAAATAAAAATCAAAATAACAGTCATCACATAGACTATAAATCAGAAATGAAATGAAATTATGCAAGTTGATTATGCAAAGAATTAAAAACAAAAAATAAGTTCCTAAATTTTTTAATTTAGAATAAACTCATCCGTGGAATAAATATGTCACAGACGTTTTTTCCCGGTTAGGGTACTCCTCCGCATTGTCCCATAATGAACTTAATTCCAACAAGTATACAATACAGTAATTATATAAAGGTTGCAGCGCAGTTAAATTCAAAGCAGTTCATAAATAATTTAGAATAATTATTATTAATAGTAATATTGGTCAAGTGATTTTGAATGGCTGAGTTAGGTAAGTGAAGTCGCCCAGAATGTGGAATCGGTACACTGTTCCACCAAGGCAATGAAGAGTAATAAGTTTCAAATCCATTAAAAGTTATCATTATAAGCAAGTCGAGCAGACCAGTCCACACAAGCAGTACTTGTTCACGAGTATGACGCATATGCCAGCCATTGGCCTCCTTAACCATGTTACACAGGAAAGGGTTGGTCACATTCCTGCTACCCAGCTGTAGTTTTCGTTTATAAGTCTGTAAAGGTTTACAGGAACCAATTTTATAATAGACATAAAACATAATAAAAGGATTGGAAATCATCCAAAATGGATAGAGAAACTTTACGCTTAAAAAAAATCTCCCATACATTAGATACATGGTATGAGGAATTTCCAACTGCAAGTATAAGGTTGTAACTTCTAAATACTGCTTTCATTGAATGTACAATTTCTAGATAATTATTTGAATATTTTTTTCCTTTATCCATGCCATAAAACCTTAGTTGTGTACAATCTTCATAACATAGATAAAAAGGCATTACCCTGTGGATTTTAGTAAATTTGTGTCTCCAAAAATAGCCGAATCCACACAAGAATGGCCGTAATTTATATTACTCCGATTTAATAGATCGATTTATTTAGAACACCAAGTGACTTACAGGCATGCATATTTTATATGTTAACTTAACATATTATGGACAAACGAATGATCCTGTAAAAGTTCCGCTATCATTTTTAGATTGTGCTTTACAGTTTGCAAACGAGAGCAAAGCCTCACAGTGGTGGCTGTTACCTCTCTAACGAGGTGCGCAGCCGGGCGGACAGGCGCGCGCCGGGCGCACTGTACTTGCACTCATGTACTAGCTCATTAAACACTGCATCCTGCTGTTTGGTTGTATCTCCGAACCGCTTGCCGCTGCTCCCACTGCCTCCGGCGGCCTCGCCCGCCTCCTGCCACATCCCGAGCGCCCTGGGTCGTGTCGGCTGATTCACTGATCACCACCGATCACCAACTCAAACTCGGCTCAAACAATGTCCCATGGACGTAGTACTACGTCTTTGCAATGTCCTCAAAATACCCTCGGTTTATAAACAAAGGAAGACGTCCATGATATGCTATTCTATCTATCGATCCTTTAGCCACAGACAATTATTTTTTACTATCAATTCACTTCCCACTTCACAGTTGTCACCATCAATGATTATAGAATATAGATTAAAGAGGATAGAGCATAAGGTCACGTGACACGGGTCACTTTGGTATACAAACATGGCGGCGGCTCCGCCCCTAAAAATAGTGATATGCTAGTACCGAATTTTCTATCGACATCGATGCGTCAACACTGGCATAAATACGACTGAAAACATTTGAATTTACATAAATATCAGTGTATAAACTTGTACATTTTTAATTTTCGCTTTACATGTCAATTGAGTATAAACAGTACAATATTACTAATATACAATATTAGTACAATATTAGGATTGGACAGTAAAGTCATTAAAAATTAAATCCGATAAAAATAGGTCGATGTTTTGACATTTTTTCATGCTATAATTTATTTGTATGTCGTTCTAAATATATTTACACTATTTTTTCTTTTTTTGAAAAATAAACATCGAAATATTTAGAAATCATAATATCGATATGAATAATTTCGTATCGAATCCACTCATCCCTCAACTTGTGTGTAAACAAACAATACGGTTGTTATTCATACTACTTGTGTAAATAACGCCTAGAAGACTCTAAACAAGGTTCATATACAATTATAAATGATAAAAACAAACCCAAAATGTAAATTTAGACACATATTTGTTATTATTTGGTAAAAACAGTTACTAACCTATGAAAATAATTGTTGGTGTCCTTTTTGCTTGAAATCGACTTGTATCCTTTAACACAACACTGAGGCATTTTAAAAACTTAACAATTAAACTAATAAGCAAACTTAACATACGAGATTAACAATGAATAATTCGAAATTCTCTGATTGTGCAGATTTGGTTACTTCGATTGACAGATAACGCCACAGTTTGACATTTGATGCAGGAAACAAAAATGGCGTCATTTTGGGCTATGGGCGGTCTCAGTGTGGTTAGTGAACAAAATATTGCCATATTCAAAACTAAGCAGTTATTATTTGTCTCTGTCATTAAGGGACAAGCTGCCTTTGTGTAAGTGAGACAGATACATAAATGTACAATTCCGCGTCGATACTCCTAACATAACTATAACTTGATATATAGTACTACTTTTGTGCGTCATCCTCTTTATTCTTTAATCATTGTTTTGGGCTAAGGGCGGTCTCAGAGTGGTTAGTGAACAAAATATTGCTATATTCGAAACAAAGCAGTTATTATTTGTCTCTTTCATTAAGTGACAAGTTACTGTTACTTTGTGTAAGTGAGACAGATAAATAAATGTACAATTCCGCGTCGATACTCCTAACATAACTATAACTTGATATATAGTACTACTTTTGTGCGTCATCCTCTTTATTCTTTAATCATTGTTTTGGGCTAAGGGCGGTCTCAAAGTGGTTAGTGAACAAAATATTGCCATATTCGAAACAAAGCAGTTATTATTTGTCTCTTTCATTAAGTGATAAGTTACTGTTACTTTGTGTAAGTGAGACAGATAAATAAATGTACAATTCCGCGTCGATACTCCTAACATAACTATAACTTGATATATAGAACTACTTTTGTGCGTCATCCTCTTTATTCTTTAATCATTGGTGCTTTAATCATTGGTCACCATTGACATACTATATTTAAACAGGACTGGGCACTCACGAAATAGTGTCGTCCTGATATAAGACATATGCTTGTACAATAAGGTTTAATTTGCTATGATAAAAGACATGGAGAAAAAACGAGCTGAGCGAGATAGCACATGGTGTGTCCCTTTTTATTTGCTTCCAAACCATAAAAAATATTTCACTGGTAGACTATTTTACAATCATCATACGGTAATTAGTTCTATAAAAAAATTAACATGGCATGACTGTAGTAACATATAAAAAAATATTTTCATCGTATTTTATTTTCAGGTCCGGAAACGAATAAATCACATAAAAATTGAAGGATAATGCATAATCAGTAGAATTCGTATTAATAATTCTGGCCACTCTGTAATATGTCATAGTGGCAAAATTTTTGTATGCATTGACACATGTGTACAATTTTTAATTATTTCCGATATTTATTACTCAAAAATGATAAAAAAAATATGTTGCAAAATGATTTGCACAAGTGAATCGTATAGCGATTGTGATATATCATTTGATTGATCAGTATTATTATAAGATTTACCATTTTTGTTTACAAACATCCACTATGGTGACCATAATAAAAACCTATCTTAAATCTTTTTTCAATCTGTGGTGTATGCATGAAGTTATTAATAGAGTTTACATTTTACTCTATGGTCCGAGGTTATCTTATTAATTTTTATGCTGTTTGTTCATTCCTTGTCCTGTTTCCCGCCAATTACAAGATTATTTAAATGACAGTATTTTATTTAAATGAGTAAATAAGACACAAGCAAAGTATATTACACAATCGACACATACAAGTTCTGCTAAAAAATCGAATAAGTTGTAACCTGCTTAAATATTAAAAGCGACTCAGTCTTGTTATTACATTTGCAATAGGTTCACGTTGAATGGATACATGAGGCAGATATAGGTGGACGCCATTCCAATTTGTACAAATGTCGCGAAAAACTCTGATGTGTGAGGTGATGTACAGAACGCGAAAATAAAATAAATGTTAAATACTAATTCAGTGCCGTATATTGATACAAAGATAACTGAAAATACCAGGAGAAAACTGGCTTTATTCAACTATAAAATATGCTAATACATTTTACTGATGAAATAACAATGTCGCTATGGTGATTGATCAACCATAGAGAATAGGCCAGTAGTGGCCAGTAGTATTATATCATTCACCCTCCCCTAAGACGTAATCCTTATAATACGCCGGTGGACGTTTGAGACGCGTAGAACGCCGGACGTCATCTCTGGGAACTTCAACTATAGGTTCAGGAGTTCCATAATCATTAACTATTATAGGTTCAGGATGATCATTATCTGGCAATAGAGGTGGCTCAGTTTCAATAACTATAGGTTCAGGAGATTCAGAATTATTAACAGTTAAGTCAGAATCATTTTCATCAGAAGACGGTAGTGGTGCCAGATATCTGTTTGATATTGTTCCTTCTCTTCCATCTGAGTATCGGACATAGGAATAATTTGGATTACTTTGTAGCAGCTCGCCTTCTTCAACAATGGGATCAAATTTCGAGTTCCTAATTAACTTTTTAATTAAAATCGGCCCTGGAGTGGTCAGCCACGCAGGTAGGGATACTCCGTTTGGGCTTCTTCGTGAATGACCAAACATTCGTTCATGTGGTGTCATATTGGTAGTCGTACACAACAGTGATCTAATCGAATGCAACGCTAATGGTAAAACTCTTTCCCATTCTGTAATCTCTAAACATTTGGTTTTGATACTTAATTGTATAGTCTTCCATAATGTTCCATTTAAACGTTCCACTTGTCCATTCCCTTGAGGATTATATGGCGTCGTTCTACTACAGGCTATGCCCAGAGAAACAAGATACTTTGTAAGTTCTTGCGACATAAACGAACTTCCTCTATCTGAGTGTATATAAGCTGGTGTTCCAAATATATAAAAAACTTCGTTGAGGCATTGAATGACAGTGTTTGAAGTTATATCCTTACAGGCAAAGGCGAAAGGAAAGCGACTGAATTCGTCAATTATCGACAATATATATTTATTGTGCGTTTTAGATGGTAATGGTCCTTTGAAATCAATGTTAAGTCTTTCAAAGCATGCTGTCGCTTTGATAAGCTGACCATTTGACTGCGCGTATCTCGGTTTGATTTCAGAGCATACTCGACAATTAGCAGTCATTTGACGAATGTCATTAATAGAATACGGAAGATTCTTTGATCGGACCCAGTGATTCATTCGTGTTATTCCTGGATGACATAAATTTTCATGCAAATGTTTAAGATTGCTTATGTCCATATGAGCGCAAACTCGAGACAAAGCGTCGGCAGCTTTATTCTCCTTGCCCGGACGATAAATTATATCATACTTATAACAGGATAATTCTAACCTCCAACGCTCAATTTTTTCATTTTTTATTTTACTTGAGTGCTTGCTAAACATGAAACAGACCGATTTTTGATCTGTTATAAGTAAAAAATGGCGTGATCTAAGATAATGACGCCATTTGCGTAGAGCTTCAACTATAGCACCTGCTTCCTTTTCAATAGAAGACTGTCGTCTTTCTGAATCAGTTAAAGTTCGAGAAAAAAATGCAACAGGTTGGCCTTTTTGTGTTAGAGTAGCCGCTAACGCGTTTTCAGAGGCATCTGTTTCTACGACAAATGTAGCACTCTCGTCGATAGCGAATAAAGTTGCCTTAGCTATATCTTTTTTTAGATCACTAAATATAGTAATAGCTTCATCTAAAAGCGGAAATGAATTTATAGAAAGAAGTGGCTTAATTCTCTCTGAAAAGTTTTGTATCCATCTTGAATAATGAGCGAAAAGCCCTAACGCTCGTTTTAATGCTGCAGCATTTTCAGGTGTCGGGAGATTCAACAATGGCTTTAATCGATTTTCATCTGGTTTGATCTTGTTGTTCTGTATCGTGTAGCCAAGAAGGCTTATAGTATCTTGATTAAATATACATTTTTGTTCGTTTAATGTAAGATTATAATTAGTCACTGCTTCCATAAATTTTGATAAATTAACATCATGTTCTTGTTTTGTCTTTCCGCAAACAGTAACGTCGTCAAGATACGTGAATACTCCCATTAGATTCGCTTGTTCTACAATATAATTCATAGTGCGCTGGAATGCGGCCACACCATTTGTTACTCCAAATGGAATCCTAGTAAATTGGTATAGTTTTCCATTTGCTTCAAATGCTGTATAGATTTTTTCTTTCCTTGCTATAGGTACTTGATGATAAGCATTTTTTAGATCAATTTGGCTAAAATAATTGAATTTAGCTACTTCCCCCACAATGGTCTCTATCTTAGGTAGTGGGAATGCGTCAAGCTCAGTGAATTTGTTTATAGTTTGCGAGTAATCTATTACTAGCCTCTTTTTATGAAGACCGCCACCTGCAATTAAAACTTGTGCACGCCAGGGTGATACACTGGGCTCAATAATTCCATGGCTAAGAAGCTTGGAGATTTCTGTGGTTATAAATATTTTGTCTTCTTGATTATGGCTTCTTGAACGAACAGCTATGGGCCTTATGTTGGGTGTTAGATTGGTAAATAAGGATACAGGTGGTAATAACGCCTCCATGACATTGCAAATTCGTAAAGTTTCTTGTGTTCCTCCAAAACTTAGTTCTAAGGAGGAATGTTTCCTTAAAATGTCGTGACCAATGATTATGTCAGAGCAAAGATTATTAACAATTAATAATGGTTGACATTTGTAAATATGCTTTTCAAGTTGAATATTTGCTTGACAGATTCCTTGAACAAAGGATATATGATTTAATGATGCTAATGTGACAGTTTGGTTGCAGGGATTAGTTTTTATCTTTAGTTTTTGGACCAGATTCCTGTCGATGAAACTTACAGAGCTTCCGGTATCTATCAAAGCCTCTGCTTTGTAACCATTAATAGTAATATAGACAGTAGCCTTCATTAAACTATTCGGTGATGCAGCAGATATGGCAGTCAAAGTATTGTTACATCCTTGCTGGACATCATCCTCAGTTATAGCGTTCGATCTTTGTGTTTGTCCAGATCTGCACACGTTCGCAAAGTGCCCTTTTTTAGAACATACCTGGCACTGTTTATTGACTGCTGGGCAATTTATACGCTGGTGAACATTTCCACCACAAAAGAAACATCGGCGTTTTGAAATAGGGTGAAAATTAGTGGTAGTAGTAACTGCTGCGTTATTCCCCGAATGAGACGTTGTAGCATTAAGATTCAGCGGGATGCAAGTGGAGCTGTCTCCAGTGAAAGCATGGTTATTCTTCTCTGCATTCTCTAGTGAAAATGCCAAGTCAACAGCTTCGTCCAAATTCAGATCCAATTTTTCAAGTAATCTCTCTCTTATCTTTTGAGAGTAAATGCCAGCAATGAAAGCACCGCGCGTCGCTTCGCTTTTATGTTCTTCCGCAGTAACTTCTTTAAATACACATTCAAGTGCAAGTATTTTTAGTGCTTGCACATAATCTTTTATAGATTCTTCTGTTCTTTGCTTACGGTTTGTCAGAAGATGTCTAGCCAATATAATGTTTCTAGGCTTTATGTAAATACTTTGTAATTGTGAAATTGCGTCGACATATGTTTTGCATGCTTGTATGTAACAGTATATTGAAGGTGATAAGTGATTCTGTGAGTCAGCGCATTCTTCGGTTAGAAAATTTTCGAAAGTGGAGCGCCAATGTTTCCATTTTAAATCTGAAGACGTTCCTCTTGGTTCTTCATCGAAACGCTCTGGGCGAAGATAACGCGATAACGAAGATTCAATTTTCTTTCCAGTAGACATTATGGAAAAATTATAGTTGAATAAATTGATACAAAGATAACTGAAAATACCAGGAGAAAACTGGCTTTATTCAACTATAAAATATGCTAATACATTTTACTGATGAAATAACAATGTCGCTATGGTGATTGATCAACCATAGAGAATAGGCCAGTAGTGGCCAGTAGTATTATATCATATATACACTACAGAAGAAACGAATTAGATTATGGTTTCTTAGATTTACGCGAATGTTACATTAAGCGGATGACTAATACCGCAGTCCGCCCCGTGACCACGACAGCTGTAAAGAGATCGAAACGTTGGGAAGTTAAAATTTTTAAAAATAAATGAAATCTGAGATACGTTTATAAAATTATGGTCACCTTATTTTTAGAACGGGGCACAATCTTCACTCAACATCTCTCGCTCGGCTCGTCTTTTCGTTCAGAGTGCATAGTCCTCTTTGTATAATACGTCCATTATCCATGGTTGTCACTTTTTATAGGGCAAGCAAATGTGTTTAACATTATGCCAATGTCATGTTTCGGAAACTGGTTATTGTTTGTAATACAAAATCCTTTCCGTGTGGTACCTACTACCTTGCCTAAAATTATTTGCTTAAGCGAGTTCCCAGTCAAGTTATGACCGAAAGCGAAGAGGAATTCTGCGAATTACCAGATATTTCCATCGATTCTTTTGGACACAACACTTCAAATGATTCTAAATCGGTAAGTTTTATAACGTATGATATTTGGTCCTTACGGCATTACATGGTCTGTTTTTTAATTCAAACTCAAATGCCTATAGTCTATAGATCACTTGGGCTATGTTTTGTATGAATTTACCAAAAAAATGTACTGTGGCATAAAACATTTTTTAAAACATAGGATTCGTTCGTGATGCCGGCCGCTGACGAGCTAGCATCGCAGCGCGAGCGGGAGCTGCTTTGTGAGCAGGAGCTGCGCGCGCTGCACGTACCTCGCTGCGACTCTAGCGGCTCCGAGAGCGAGGCAGCGCTCGCAGCGGCTGTCATGGCGCTGCGCGTACACCCAGCGCCCGCGCCTGCGCACCACGCACTCACTGTATCCGCACTCTTGAATGCTCTACTGCCGTATTTGCCCACCACAGATTTCCTTCTTGACTATCTACATGTGTGCCGTCAAACCGATCAACACACCTTCACCACAATCACTGATGATGTAAGTAATTTTGTCAAACATGGCACATGGCACTATGTACTGTATTTTTCCACTGAAGCATGTGTTGGTGTAGCTCACAAGTATTTGTTGGGTATTACTGCTATTGCCGAACTGGAACTATCATGTAATTTCTGGTGCACACAACATTAGTATCTTAATTCAGGGTCAATACTATATGTTTGTTTTACTGGTGGTAAGTAGTGGTAAGTCGCTAATATGTGAGTCTGCCTGGGTAGGTACCACCACAATGTCTATTTCTCCTGTCAACAGCAGTGTAAATGCACAGTGGTATTCCTGTTTGGAGGACATTGTAGCCAGTATAACTACTGGACATAATGAGACTTAACTTTTTATTGCTATACTTTCCTTAGCAGCACACATGCACAATCTCTTAGATCCTCAGAGAATTTGATTTTAGCAATTCCTGAGCATAGCAGTTCCTTCCTCTGTAAATTGTTTTGAGATCCATGCTGCTCGCATATTGGAACAAACTGCCACTCTCAATAACATTGCCCAAATCTTTTAATTTAAAATCATTATTATTTTTACATTTTCCCTTATTTAATATTTTATATATCATATTGTAGTTTATCTAGTGTATTTCTATTTCATTCAGTCTTAGCATAATTAATAAAAATATATGTTTGCATTCCTCATATTTTGTCCATCTTAATTTCTTTTCTGTTTACTATTATTATTAATATTTTTATATGTTGTGAACACCCTATTCTTCCTAATTTCTTTTCAATTCAGTCCATCTAAAGGTTGTCTGGAAGAAATCGCTGTAAGCAATAGAACCGCTGATTGTCACCTTTATTTAAACTAGTTTTCATAGCTTTTATTTTTTTATGTATGCGGTGTTCAATCAAGAATTTATAAATAAATACTGAGCATTGCTTTGTAATTCATGGTGTTCTTTGGTTTTGCCGCTGTCCATGAGCAGTCGTATCGCTTACCATTAGGCGAATAGAATGCTTGTCTCGCAATAAAAAAAATGAGTTTTAGGTATATTAATTTGTTATGAATGAGAAAATAAAAATATTGAACCCGTAAGATAAAATATCATTTAGATTAATTCATTTTTTTATAGTACCACCTAGTGCGGAAAGCGGTTTCCACAAGAGAAGAATGGACAAGAAACTCTAGTGTTACTGTTTTTTAAAACCAGTTTACAATACAGTGATTAATTACAAAACTTCAGAGCAATTCATAAAAAAAATGTTTTAGTTTTAAAGCTATAATTAAATGTATGTTTTCTAAAAATATATTGTTTATTCAAGTAGAATGTTGTAATGTGATCTTATATGTATAACTTAATGAAGCCAAGTTGTCCAGAACGGAGAATCAGTACCAGACCATTTGTACTCGAATAGCATCAATATCAATGTTATCAGTAGAATAAAAGTCAATGCAGAATAGCATGATAGTAATTGACATATTTAGTACTTTGACATTTGTTAGTTGTGTCTTTGTGAAACTAATTCCGTCTTCATCGAAACTCACAACTAGAGTCGCCACGTGTGCGTAGTTTCTATAAATTGTATTGAAAAAGCTTAGGGTATGCATAATATAAGTAGGGGGAGCGCTGGTATTTCAAAAACGTAGATAAAATGTCATCAAAGTTGCTCTGTGTTTATAGCGATTCAAAATCTGTAACGATGCCTCATAACAAAGTGTTACCGAGTTGCATCGCATGTAAGTGTGGACGGTGTGATGCGCGCAGATGGTGAGCAGCGTGTGCGCGATGCTGGCGTGCGAGAGCAACGCGTGGAGCGACGAGGAGGCGGTGGTGCTGGGCGCGTGGCTGTGCGCGCTGAGCGTGGCGGGGGCGGCGCGGCGCGCGGAGGCGGCGCGGGCGCTGCGCGTGCTGCTGGACGAGCGCATGAGCGCGGCGCAGGTGGCGGCGCTGCGCGAGGCGTTGTGTCGCGCGCCGGGCGAGGCGCTGCTGCCGCTGGCGGACGCGCTGGGCGGCGCCGCGCGGGGCTCCCTCGCCGCCGCGCTGTGGGACGCGGCGCTCGCTCACGCGCTCGGCCTGAAGGTGTAACATTGTCGACGTGCTCATGTTTAGTGTGACGAGTGCATTTGAATTATGTTGACTTTTGGATGTGATAGCATTGATATTACGATATTGGAAAAACGCAGGAGGAACGTTTCTTGTTGAGTACGAATGGCCATTTGGTTGATATAATCTCGAGCAAGTGGAGCGCTCTGGACGCTGCCGAGCGGTACATGGTGGTGCAGGCGGTGGGGCGGTGCCTGGCGGCGGGCGCGGGGGGTGCGGGGGTGGAGGGCGCGCGGCTGCTGCGAGTGCTGGCGCGGACCATCCCCGCCTCGCACCGTCATCACCCTGACTATCTAAAAGTGTGTATACCATCTATACTTCTATACTAATATTATAAAGAGTTATGATTTGTATGTAAGTATGTTTATAACGAATTGGTTCAAAAAGTACTGGACCGATTTAAAAAATTCTTTCACCATTTGAATGCTAAATTATCATTTTTGTTGTTACAAAAATGTTATTTAGCATTTTTATCGAACGATTATTACGATATTTTTCCTACTGACCCCTTTCATTTTGTACTGTTTTCTATTTGCGAAAACTTTTAAATGGCCCTTTCGTATTTTCGTTCTTCCGTTATTGTGTAATCTAGCTGTAAATTTTCCGTTTTAAATTTATCCAGCTTCTTTACTTATAAATTGAATTAAATAAAACAAACACTAAATTTTAAGTGAAGCTTACGACAAAACAAGTTCTGTCTATTCTGGGAATAGCCGCACTGATAAGCATAATTATAACGCACTGATAAGCATAATTATAGACAGCAATCAGTAATATTTTCATTAATTGTATAGATTAATAAATAAATATATTGTCGCCTTCAGTTTCATTGACATGGTGTCCGTCACGCTCACAATTGATTTTATGTTTTATCGTTTTAACTTTGACCGAAGGATACACACAAGATGAATCGTGAGTGTCCTGGTAGCCTCCGCCTACCCTTTCTAGGAAAAAGTAGTTTATAAATTTTAACCTAAGACACTGTGCACACAGAGCTACTTTTATTGAAGAAACAGTCAAATTAATCGAAAATTTGTGAAATGTTAATAGTTTCTTCGACTAAAGTTGCTCTGTGAGCACAGCACCTAAGATAATATATGTATGAAGCAATTTATTATTATTTTTTTTGTCTTCAGGTTTTGGCAGGCGCATCTAAGTTGCAATTGCTTTTTGGGTCTAAGAAGTAACAGGTGGCTACCAGGTACAAGAGAATCACAAATTAACTCTCAAATGTATGTATACAAAGTATCTATCAAATAAAAGTATATACCATTGCCTTAATTTATTTATATAGTATTGATGATAATTTATTGTGAGATTATCAGAAAGAATGCGTCGACTTGGTGGTCAGTCAGGCGAGCGTCGCCGGCTCCACGCCGAGCACCAGCATCGGCAGCGTCAGCGCCGAGCCCAGCAGCGGCCGATGATACGAGCCGCGCACCTCCCACCTGCAACCCACCGCACGCTACACATCACCGCGCACCGGCAGCGTCGCCCGCGCCACGCACTACGCACCCGTCCGACTGCAGCAGACGCGTGGCCGCCGGCTGCAGCGAACTCACGGCGCCCAGCAGCGGGCCCCGCGCCTCCCGCGCCGCCCGCCCCCGCGCCGCCGCCACCAGCGCGCGCGCCGCGCCGCGCCGCCGCCACCTCGCAACAAACACCACGTGAGCGCCGCGCCCGCCAGCGCCGCGCCCGCCCCGCGCGCCCTACTCACTGCTCGTGCACCGCCAGCGCGTGCAGCCAGCCGCCGCGCCCCGCGCCGCGCAGCTCCGACACGCTCACCGTGCCCACCACCTGCCCACACAAACGTTCTCTTGCCTCACTTGTCGCACTCGCACCGAGAGTCGAGCTGGCACACTACCTGCTTGTGTAGGAGGTTGCCGGCGTCGTGGGCGCCGAGCTCGTCCGCGTCGGCGAGCGACAGCACGCGCGGCCTGGCCGACTGCGGATCCAGCAGTAGTGGCGCATTCAGCTCCGCCACATATCCAAACTCCTCATTGCGTATGGCCTATACAATAACAAATAGTATTATCAGTAACTTGTTTGTTTTCCTGACTTCTGTTTGTACCGAAATTGCAATAAAATAATAATTAGCTGTATACAACAATACCTTGAATTGAGATAGATAAGTACATTGTTAATAAAGTGTTTTTATATGTATAACTTCCTGTTGAATCTATACTTTTATACTTTACATGAAGTGGATGAATTTCCTTGTTTGACACCCAAATCTCTCTAAACTACTGGTTCAAATTAAAAATTATTGGTAGTGTTGGATCATCCATTTATTGAGGAAGGCTATAGGGTACTTTTACACCCAGGAAAATATGTAGGCATGACTTTTAACCTGGAATAATGTTTCAATGCAAGTGGAAAACTGGAAACACCAGCAATATTAGTCCATAATATCTATAAATGACAAATGAATTTCCAACCATATTTATCTTGCAGTCAATAGTGAATCAATAGATTTGCTAAGAATTAACTTCTTCAGATAACAAAGATTAAAATCAGACTGACACTGATTGATGTCAGTTTAGTTTACTCTTGTTTTTTTGGTGAATTAATATCAATAAATCACATCTATACATATAATAAAAATGTAAATATATAATAATGCCACTAAATCGTGTAAGCTGATTATAGACAACCATATCAGTGAAGTGAAATTAACAATAAAAAGCTGGTTACTACCTTAGAATTACGAAAAAGTTGAAGACATTCTCAAAGTTATTTCTTAACATACACATGTAATATATAAGCCAATACACATATTTAGATGTACAGTAGAATGCAGATTATCCTAATTAATTAGGACCGGGGTCTATTCAGATAATCGGACATAGACTGGTAGTAAAGAAAAATGAACTGCCACACATATTTAATAAACTTAATTAAGTTAAACAACCTTCTTTATTAAGCTTTAAATCATAACAGTTGAAATATATCTGGATTCCAGCAAGTTCCGATTCGTTACAACAAAATAAAACAAAAATTACTTGATTTTAATTTTTTATATTAAGCTTAGGACTGATTTGGATAATTGGCGATTCGGTTAATCGGCCTTCTACTATACATACCGCTTTGACAGACTCTAGAAAAATCAGAAACAAAACCATCCATAATACAATAGGATGTTATTTATAACATGCATACATAATAATAAAAACCTATTTTAACCACATAAGTGTCATACCATCTCCCGAATTCCCATTTCTTTATTATTAATAATGTGTATTCACTCTTTTCATTTTTAATTATATCACACCACTAAATAACTGGCAACCACTCTTGAACTAGATCTTCACAAAATGAGTCCCGTTCCTAGTGTGGAGAGCACCAACAAATTATTTTGTAACATGTCCCATTTTGGTTAAATAAATATATTATTATACATATTATATATTAAATACATTATTATTATATATATTTCATGCAATGCCTCTTCATTGTTATTTAATTACAGAATAATGACAAAATATGCAAAAGGCTCAGTTAGTACTTTATATTATAATCATGCTAGGTCCTGTATTATCATATAAATAATGTCTAGATGGAATACTGGCATACATTTGAGTTGTTGCATCTGCAATACAGCCATTAATTTAAAATTGAATTGCAGTAATAGTGCCAACAGTGTGTGTGTGTGTGTGTGTAGCCTTTAATAAGTTAATATATTTACTGAAGACTCTAAAAACTGCAAACTGCAGTAATATAAAGTGAGAGTAATGAAAAAGTCTAGTATGGCAAAAAAATTGTAACCGACCACAATTTGCTTGTCGGCAAGCACGGCGTGAGTGATATACACCGACACGGCGACTAGCAGCGCGGCAGCGAGCGGCACTAGCGCGCAGCACGTCGCCACCGACATGCCGCAGAAGATGAACAGCACCGCGCCGCTCAGCACGCTCAGCTGTAGCGTCAACTGCGCAACAACACATTGCCTTACTCACTGTCAACAGTCCACACTCTACAGCCTGCCTTTCACTCACTCACCTCCTGGAAGAAGAACATCAAGAAGGCGTCGCGCGTGTATTGTGCCAGTGCGGCACGCAGCAGCGACGCCCGCGCCGCGCCGTCGCTTGCACGCGCGCGCCGTACCACGATTGTGCACGACATCGCTACCCGCCAGTCTAGTGTCTACTCGGCACTGACTAGTGACTGCCGACTACCCAGTGCCCTCTCACTGTAGCCTTTGCCAGGTCTGAGTCCGAAAGGCTCGCGTTGTCTTGATTTTGATTTCGATTTAGGTCCAGAAAATAAAGGCCATAAAGTTAAAATGATCAGATTTTTATCCACGATTTCACCAATAGTACCTTTACGTAGTAATTAAATGCATAGATTACCTAGTGATTACAGAGTTTACACATGAAATTCGGCACGAAGCTGGTGGGTTATGGATATCTAATACATCTGTAATCTGTTTTCTAACAAATACGCTTTATTTTAGTTATTTCAATTTACTTATCACTAATCACTATACACTACAAGCACAGTTTACTTTTTAACCGTAACCGTAATCATCTGTGGTAATAATGGGTAATAACCAAGTAATAACTAATAAATATTAATAACACGGAACAAGCCAGTTTGGAGCTTGTCAGTTGTCATAAAACTTGTCACATTGTCCATGGGTGCATTCCACAATCCACATTGCATTCCACTCATAGATGTAATTTAAACAATGAATAAAGAGGATGCCGCACAAAAGTATAAGTAAAAGTACTACACACATTGACATAAATTCTTGACATTGACTTTGATATCGATGACTACACAAAAAGTCCTAATTAAAGCCCTAAATTAAGAATAAAAAAAAAAGTCCTAATTATGTTGTGGGTATTGTGTGGGTATTAGCCAATGATTAAAGAATAAAGAATAAAATTCTATAATCATTGGTATTAGCGCGGAATGTATATTTATATACCTTTCTCATTTACACAAAGCTTACAAGACGCGTAATAAAAAGAGACAGATAATAACTGCTTTCTTTCGAATTTGGCAATATTTCTTGTAGAGGCCACACCATGGACGAATTATACAAACAGGAATGCGCAATCACGAAATTGTGTTGTTCTGAAACAAATCATATGCCTGTGAATTGTGAAATAAGGTTTAATTTGCTATGATAAACATAAAAAATGCGGGAATCGGAAGATATCTGTCAAACTAAGTGGCATATTATGTCAAATTCGGAGGTCGGGACGAGGGAGTGGCATATTATGTCCGGTGTCCATCACGCTCTTAATGGGCTCCGTGTCATGATTTATGTGACATCCTCCATTATGCTCCCATTAAGCAAACAGGACTGCGCACTTTGGTCGAAAAAATTAACCGAGCGAGAGATGTTGAGTGGAGGATTGTGTCCCGTGCTAATAGGGTGACCATAATAAATTTAATATAGACGCAGACCCAACAATCACATACATGGCAGGAAGGGTCCTGCCATGTATGTGATTGTTGGGTTGGGTTGGGAAAACTACCTCCGTTACAAGTAGGAGGTAGTTTTATCGGAACCGAAATCGGAATCGGAGTTTTCAAATTTGACTTATCGGAATCGGAATCGGAATCGGAAGCAGGGTCAGTTTGTTTAAGGACAAATAAAATATGATTTATAGTCTTTTTTTTTTCATTTCCATTTTATATAAAATAAAAAACAACAGTAAAAAAATTGGCATAATTGGCTGTTTGACTAATTTCTGAAAAGTGTTTTAAAGTCTAGATTTAGGTTTCATTATCCCACACAAAAACTTTTAGTGATAATAAGCCGCTTTAAAACAATTATCTATAACCTAAATGTCGTGAGCGTAACAAATAATAACAAGTGAAAAAATAATTGATCATAGAGTGCACGTAGCGGAGGTCGGGGGATTCCCCGCGCGACATGTATGAACAGGCCGTCGCGCGCCGCTCACTTCGTTTCGTCCAACCTCCGATTATTCTCCGATATAAAAGTATAAGAACCGAAGTCGGAACCGAAAGTGTAATAATAATCGGAAGTTCCGACTTAACGGAACCGGAATCGAAGCTCCGTTACATCTCTACCCTACACTAATATCAGACACAGGCTTCACAAATATTTGTCTCGGTGCAGGGATCGAACCCGCCGCCTCTCGTCTCACAGCCGGTGTCTAACCAACTGCGCTATAGAGGCTGCCGAAAAACATCTTTATTTATTTATTTTATTAAGTTTTTCAACAAAATTAAATTTCTGAGTTTTGGTTAGGATAATCTCATATACTTATTAAATTATTGTATTGTCATCGGTCCTTGACAAGTGTGCAAAATTTCAAGTCAGCAGTCAAGCAAGTAAATTTCAAGTACTACACACATGTAAGACACATAGAAATTCTATCGAAACTTCAATTTTACACGTAGCATTAGCACATTATATTCATTTGTGTTTAATTTACTTATGTGCCTTTCTGAGCCAACATTGCAGGATCTACATGTAATATCAAATGGTGTAACATTTGCTTAAATTTATACGTGTTTGATATTTAGCGACCCGCCTTCAAAGTATTACGTATTTAAGATTTGTTAGCTAGTCAAGTCAATAAGAATATTAATCATTGTGTACTAGCACGATGAAATATATATATTATTTGTTACTTTGTAGTAGCACTTTGAAGTCGGTTTTTATTTTTTATTAAAATTTATTTTATTTGTCCCTTTTTAGTTTTGATAGGCATCGCAATGATGAGAAAGGTGATCATAATATAATCAAACCTATGTCTTTAAACTTTACGAATCCTTCAGACCAAACATGATATTATTGCTGTGAAATTATGAGAAGATTGTAAGTCATTATAATCATGATATCCGCTATTGTTAGACACTGATCAGGTCGGATTCTTTTAGTTTACGTCGATAATTTACGTATCTATTTCTCTCACTCTCTCTCTTCTTCACCTACTGTTTATAGTAAAACTTTTATATTGAAAACGGAAATTAAATCTATCTATTATCTACCCCCCCCCCCAACCTTACACGCCTATCCCCTTTTAACCCCCCCTTTGTAGTAATACACTTATACTGAACCAGATGCATAAAGAATTATTGCAGTACCGTTCAATTTTGAGGAGTTCTGTTCTTCAGATCCTAAGATATTCATCAGGTCTTCACCATTTTTCAATGACACCAATCTAACATATCATACTTGTCGACAATTTATTTTTTATTTTTTTATTTTTAATCGTTTAAGTACTGCCACAGATATTGAGTATTTACATTAGTATCTATTTCCCCCCCTCTACACCCCTTTTTTCCTCTTTTAACCCCCCCTTTATATACTACGCACAACAATTCAAGGATATTTTTTTTGATCAAATTTTTTTTGGTTTTTTTTTTGAGAGTCTGTATCTTGGACAAAATTGATTGTTAAGAAATTCGGAAACTAAAAATTGCAAGCTTGAAATGTGTATTTTGCAGATCTGTGCTCTATTTTTTGATTACACACTTGATTGATAAGCATTCGTAGGAAAACCAACGAGAAAAAAAAAGTCCAAACTTTTACTTGTTTTTTTTTTAACCGTCCATTTAGATGGGTAGTGTTTTTTTTTAAATTGATAATTTAATTGCCTTTAATTTGATATACCAGAAACCTCCGTGACATGATTTGGAGCTGACTTATGGTAAATCAATGTAAAAATGGCCAATCATACTTTGACATTGGATTCCATCCATCAGCCAAAAGACGTCCACTGCTGAACATAGGCCTCTCCCAATGATTTCCACAGTGACCTGTTGGAGGCAGCCTGCATCCAGCGACGTCCCGCCACCTTTACCAGGTCGTCTGACCATCTTGTGGGTGGACGTCCTACGCTGCGCTTTCCGCTACGTGGCCTCCATTCGAGAACTTTTTGGCCCCATCGGCCATCAGTTCTCCGCGCTATGTGCCCCGCCCATTGCCACTTCAACTTACTAATCCGCTGGGCTATGTCGGTTACTTTAGTTCTCCTACGGATCTCCTCATTTCTGATTCGATCTCGTAGGGAAACCCCGAGCATAGCCCTCTCCATAGCTCGTTGAGTGACTTTGAGCCGCCTAATAAGGCCCATAGTGAGAGGCCACGTCTCGGTGCCGTATGTCATCACTGGCAACACACAACTATCGAAGACTTTCGATTTGAGGCACTGAGCTATTTTGGACAAGAAGACGTCGCGTAGTTTCCCGAACGCTGACATTGGATTACTCCATGAATATCAATCATGGGGAAAACAAAAACATAATTTTAGTAACTTCAAAACATGCTCTATAAGATGGTATTAAAGTCTTATGATAATAAACATATTATACAGTACTTCTAAGTAAAATTGTTGACTGAAAAAAAAAGGTTAAAAAACGGTTATTTATGGATATTTGGAAAACACTGCATAACTTTGGACAAAAGAGACAAACGAAGGATATCGATGGTAACTTTTCAACGTTAAAGTATTTTAAAGATACTCTGAAAATTTCAAATTACTCCAATTTGATTATCTTAGTGTTCGGAAGGTTTAAACTTACTGTATTCTTCAAAATTGTCGTAATAAGCATTTTTCGTATCTTATCGATTTTTGTAACTTCAGAATGCTTTTTTTGGTGATTATCCATATTCTTTTAACCAAATCCTTTTTTTTTTTTTTTTAAACGTTGTCACTAGTCTCCGCAATTGTAAAAAGAATACTGGCACTGTTTTCATGTAAATCCGACCGCGCATCCTCCCTATAGTACGCTTTGGGTAACGCTAATGCCGGCGGTAAAACAGTGCCAGTATTTTTTTTACAATTGCGGAGAAAAGTGAAAACGTTGAAAAAAGGATTTGATTAAAAGAATATGGATAATCACTAACAGCCGATGCCAACAATCAATCCCAATCCAAAATTTGCTGTTTGACATTGACAGCTCAATCTTTTTTCTGATTATAGCTTGCCAATAATCAATCTCAGTAGGGAAAAAACTATCTAAAAAATCAATCTACTTTTGGGAGGGCCAATCCCTGCTTGTGGATTGTCCTCTGTATGAAAATGACAGTTTAGGCTTGCCAATAAACAATTATCAGTGTTGACGTTTGGATGGATTGTTCAAAACAATCCAATATTGCAAACCGAGAATTTCCACGGATTATTCATGCAGATTTGCCAGCAGCAATGAAACTAGAAAGTAGAAACGAATGTAGATGAAGATGACACAACATTGATTAACGATTTCTTCAGTTAGATCTAAATTATTGTATTGTTGTGTATATTTTATCTTGAACGAATTGATACTTTTTGTTTTACTTTGATAAATATGATTTCTGTTATGATATGTTTCTTAATTTCATAGTTGTATTTTTATTTAATCGTTCAGTGTGTTTGTGAAAAAAAAAACATTTATAATGAAATATTCTTTATTACTCACAATTCACAATAATAATAGAAAGAATAAAAATAATAGAAAAGGGAATCAAATTTTGATCATGGGAAGTTGTAGAGCCACGCTGCTATCAGCCATGACTCAGTATGAATGGGCAGGCTATGGCCTTCTCGCTCTCCTCCCGATTTGATGGGCCGGAAACACAGCCATGATTCAATCGTAGTGGATGTTCATGGGCGGCAGTGATCACTTTCCACGGAAATGTTCAATCACATTACGCAATTTTCTCCATAATATTCTCATAATATTTCTATTGGAATGACAAGTGATAAGTCATTGTTTACTGGATATATTATTTTTCAGTGGCCAGAAACACAACAATTCTGTAAAAATCTATATAATTGGGACAAATTGAATTGTTTTTATTGCAATTATTATTATATCTAACGTTAATTTTTGTTTTTCACAAATTATTTATTTACAAAATGCTGAAAGTGCATAAATATGCAATGAAATATTCTGCGTCAAACTAAATTGTCAAGAGGGAACCGATTGTTTTCAATCTATCAACAGAGGCAATCGACTGTCGCCTGTTTTGTTTATTGGCAACAAGATATTCGACCAATCGAAAAGTAGAAACCAATCCGGATTGACTTCAATCTAAAATTTTTAATTGATTGTTGGCATCGGCTGTAAAAGAACATTCTCAAGTTACAAAATCAATAGCATGCGAAAAATGCTCATTACGACGATTTTTGCTGAATACAGTAAGTTTAAACCTTCTGAAACTAAGATAATGAAATCGGAGCAGTTTGAAATTTTCAGTGTCTTTAGAATATTTTAAGGTTGAAAAGTTACCGACGATACCCTTCGTTTGTTTCTTTTATCCAAAGATATGCAGTGTTTTCCGAATATCCATAAATAACAGTTTTTTTTTTTTTTTTTCCTTTTTTTTTCAGTCAATAATTTTACTTAGAAATACTGTTTATTATCATAAGACTTTAATACCATCTTATAAAGCATGTTTTGAAGTTGCTACAATTCTGATTTGGTTTTCCCCATGATTGATATTCATGGAGTAATCCAATGTCAAATTGTGAGAGGCCATTTTTACATTGATTTAACATAAGTCAGCTTCAAATCATGTCACGGAGGTTTCTGGTATATCAAATTAAAGGCAATTAAATTATCTACGGGAATTTTAATTTATGATGTCACCAAAAAAAAAAAAAAAAAAAAAACACTACCGATGTAAATGCACGGTTTTAAAAACGAGTCAAAGTTGGGTTTTTTTTTTTTTTTCGTCGGTTTTCCTACGGTTGCTTATCAACCAAGCATGCAAACAAGAAATAGAGCACAGATCTGCAAAGAAAAGACATTTCAAGCTTGCAATTTTTTTTTTTTTTTTCTGTTTCCAAATTTCTTAACAATCATTTTTCTTAATTTTTTTTTGAGTAGTGTAGTAACACACTTATACTGAACCATGTGCAAAAAGAATTATTGCTGTACCGTTCAATTTTGAGGAGTTCTGGTCTGCAGGACCGAAGATATTCATCAGGAAGAAATTTTAATCATCGGTTCCCAAATACTAGCGTAATCGCGTAACAAAAAAAAAAAAAAAAAAAAAAAAAAAAAAAACAAAAAAACAAATGTTGGTTAGGTTAGGTTAGGTTTTTTTTTTTTTTTTTTTTTTTTTTTTTTTTTTTTTCTTTTTTTTTTTTTTTTTTTTTTAATTATACTTGTCCCTCCGATACCGTTCAGAGGTTGTTTCTACAAAAAATTTAATGATTAACATACATTTATTAAAAACGACTAGAAAAATATAAAAGTTACACAAGTAAAAATATCGCACATAAAGTGCTTCGTCTGATGTTAATCTACCTATCTGAACGATTACAATCGTCCGACAACTACATGATACTACTATTTTACAGTAAAACTACAAGTATGTACAAATCACATTAACTTTAAAAACATTAAGACTTACATACTTGTTGAAGAATAAAACGTAAAATATACACAATTTTGGATATAGCATGTCTTCTTCGTCAAACCACATTCCTTGGCAACTAGGTTTATATAATATCATATTATATTAAGTAGTTGCCCTATCTATTTATTCCTTTTCAACACTTTACACGCTATATCTTTACAGTATCTTAAAAATTTACATCTTATCTCACCGGTCTCCAGTATACTGCTTAGGTTATCTTTACAGATTTTCATATCAATTTCGTTTTCTACTTTCAGGCGTTGATACAGATATACTGGGCATTCGGTCAACACATGCAAAACATCTTCAATGGCCGCTGGGTCACAGATGCATGAGGGGCTCTCCTTGCACTTGAAGCGATTCAAGTACTCAGAGAATCCCCCATGACCCGTGAAAACTTGCGTGAGAACCGGGTCCGTTGGCATCTTCCTGATTACGCTGTATGCTTGTCTGGCGTCAGGGAAAAACAGCTTGGTCACTGAAGCTGTTTCTCCCGCCCGATAGCGCTCGTTCCACTCGTCAATCGACGCCTGTCGGATCTGTCGCTTGACGAATGATACGGGGCATAGGTCATAGTCGGGCTTCTTTTTCAGCGTTTGGGCCGCTGCTTTAGCGAGCTCGTCTGCGCGCTCGTTCCCAACCACTCCCACGTGCGCCTTAACCCAAAAGAGGTTAATGGTTTTTTCGCACTCTACGGTCTTACTCAACAAATTGTTGATGCCAAATGCAATGGGGTGGAGGGAGTTTCCGCTCGCGACGGACTCGAGCGCGGCCCTCGAATCACAAAAGATGCTGTAGTTTTTACGACTGCCCTGTAAGGCCATTTGCACAGCTTTCCGCAGAGCGAGCAGCTCTGCCTGGTAAACGGTGCAGAACGATTCCAGTCTCATTTTGGTGGCTTTCGTCTCGGCATCGCCGTCCCATAAGGACACCGATGCTCCGACTTGGCCACCAAGTTTGCTGCCGTCGGTGAATACCTTTACGGTATTCGCAGCCTTGAGGTTCAGCTCTGCATCGTTCACCACGCATTCGAACTGCAACGCTCTACGGTGAGCCGGGTGTTTCGAAATAGCAAAGGGCACAGGACATTCCACCTCTCGGTCACCCACCACTTGCTGAGTATGTCCCTTTTTCACTTCATAAAGAAGCGCCGCTTCTCGGACACGAATGTCTAGCGGAAGGATCCCGGCAAGCAGCAGGGCCGAGTTTAGCGAAACGGTCCTGTAGCCCTTTACCATTTTCTGTGCAAAACCCCGCTGAACCCTAGCGAGCTTTTTCTGTATACCAATCTTATTGCTCGCTGGCGCCCAAGCACTGGCCGCATATAATATCGTGGGTTCAACGACTGCCGTATACAGGGTTTTCACCACTTCAGGTCCCAGTCCCCACTGCACCTTTGCTGCAGTAGCCAGTCGTTTGTAGAAGCCTATAGCCTTCCTACAAACTTCCGAGACGTGCGTGTTGAATGTTAATTTGTCATCCACAGTCAGGCCCAGTATTTTAATTTCGTGTGACAGGCCAATGTCCACTCCGCCCATGCGCAGGATTGGGGAGTCGTACTTGAGTCGTCGTGTTACGACCATAGCCTTCGTCTTCTGAGGAGCGAAATTCAGCTTATTCCGGACTCCCCAATCCCGCACATACGCTAGCGCCTCATTGGCCTGTTTCTGTATTTTTAGTGTCTCATCTCCGTGAAACACTAACACAACGTCATCGGCAAAGGCTTGGCAGTAAAAGCCCCGCTTGTCGAGCTCCTTTAGCAGTGGGTCGAGGAGCAAGTTCCACATGATAGGACCACCAATAGACCCTTGTACACATCCCTTGGTGGTCGTTCTCATGTGTTCTACTCCGGCGTAGCGAACTTTAACTCTACGGCTCTCGAAGTAGCTGTCTACTAACCGTCTTATATTTTTCGGACAACCTTCCTCCGCCAGTCTGACCTTAATGGCAGGCCACCAAGCACTGTCGAAGGCTCCCTCTATATCCAGTGAGATCAGTGTGACAATTTTCTTGTCACTCACTTTACCCCTGATGTACTGGAGTAGGGTATAGAGGGAGTCTTCCGTGCCTCTTTGGGGCATAAAGCCAAACTGTCGTGTACTCATCCTAGGTAGCAGATGCCACTTCACTCTTCCCACTACCATCTTCTCCAGAATCTTTCCCAGCACCGGCAACAAGCCTATCGGTCTGTACGATTTAACGTGTGTGTAGTCCTCCTTTCCGGGTTTACGGAGGACTACGACCGTGGCCTCCTTCCAGATGGTCGGGAAGTGGCCATTTGTGAGGCATTTGTTAGCCAGTGCGAGGAACAACTCCGGATCCTTAAGGATAGCTTGTTTGCAGATGTCGGCTGTTAGACCATCTGCTCCGGGGGCTTTTTTAGGGTTGAAGCTGTTCACAGCCGCCAAGGTTTCATCCATGGTAAATGGCGGATCGTGATAATCACTATCCGCTAATCCGTCATTTATGCTATGAGCTTCTGCCCTAATCCGCTGGTGTTCTGCGTTATCGTCCTCCACCCGGTCCTCCGGGTAGAAGACTTCCGCCAAAACCTTCGCTGATTCTTCTGGACTAAGGGTAACTCCGTCTTTCTTCAGGGGGAGATCTTCCTCTCTCTTCGACACTCGCCCTATCACGCGATAAATGCCGTCCCAAACGGTTTCTTTTGCTTGTCGTTCGCAGAATGCTTTCCAGCTGTTAGTTTGGGCCCTTTTAGCTGCTGTCTCATACTCTTCCTTTGCTTTCAGGTACTCTATGACGACGTAGTCCCTGCGGACTGCTGCTGCCCAGCGGATCCTTCTCCTCCTGGTGACCATAGCCTTTCTCAGTGAGGCTAGCTCATCAGACCACCATGGAATAGTAGGCTTTCTATTAATTTTGAATTTCGGTATGCTCTGATTACAGGCTTCCAGAACGACTTGAGTGTAATCTTCTACTATTCCGTCTATTTCTCTTTTGTTTTTTAAGTTAGAGATATTGCAAGTATTAAATTTTGAGTCTAATTTTAATTGGGCGAATTTATCACTAAATTCAGCCCAATTAGCCTTTTTGGTATTAAAAGTCCGAGTAGTTCTACTAATTTTAATCTGATCTAGTTTGCCAAAATTGATGTTAAATAAAATGGTATTGTGGTCGGAGCTCACAAGGCCTTCACTGATCCGCCAATCGTTCACCTGGCCGAGAAGGTCCTCTGTGCATAATGTAATGTCCACATAGCTTGTATAGCGCTTACCACCCCTTATTGTGTCAAACGTGGGTACGTCGCCTTCATTGAGCACCTGGAGGCCCCATTCTCCTATGCATTCTGCTAGGTCCTCTCCCCTACCGTCAGTACCCGCGCTGCCCCACCACATGCTTTTAGCATTGAAGTCACCGCCGATGAGGACATTGGTGGGACCCAGTTCGCTAACGATCCTCCCCAGTTGTTCCAAGTATGGCCCTATGGGTTTATCCGGCTCAAAGTAGACGGAGACCACGGCGATTTCCCGGCCTCCAGTATATATGGTCACCACTGAGATGTTGGTCGTGGTGAACTTTTTTTTTTTTTTTTTTTTTTTTTTTTTTTTTTTTTATAAATAAATACACCCAACAGTCACATACATAGTCCTGACCCCACACTAAGATCGAGTCTTGTGTCGTGGGTATCAGAAGCTACGAGAGACTTTTCGGTCTCACAAACACCCAGACCCGAAACAAATACCTGTGGATCACACAAATATTTGTTTCGGTGCGGGGATCGAACCCGCGGCCTCTCGTTTCACAGGCGGCGTCTAACCAACTGCGCCACGGAGGCTGTCAAACAGTCAGTCAAGTCAAGCTGTCAGTCACTTTGGACATGGCTTGACTTTGGTGTTATCGTCAAATACTACAATAGCGGCCTTAACCGTAGTATTGTCCACGCCTACATACTGGAAAACCCTCGCACCGCCGTAGTCCCTCACCCTACCTTGGGCGCCCACATATGGCTCCTGGAGTAGAGCGAACGCCATTTTTCTGCTCGCGGCCTCCAGCATAATCTCCTGCGTAGCCAACTGCTTTCGCTGGAGATTAGCCTGGGCCACGAGCAGTGGCCGTGCTCCTGCTGGGGGATCGTTTTGCTCACTTACCCTGGGGACAACCTCAGCAATACGCTACCGCCGTCCGCGCCAGGGCGTCCCACTTCCTCCTCACCGGACATTCGCCGCTAAAAGCATTATGGTCGGCTCTATCGAGACCCGACCTGACGCAGTTGCAACACGTGGGGGGCGCCTGTGCCAAGCGTTTGGCACAGTCCCTACCCAGGTGCGCACCCCCACAATGACTGCACACGTCAGTCTGGTCACTACAGAACCGCCTCCCGTGGCCATACCCGAGGCAACGCGAACACTGCACTAGAGGGGATTGGTCCTCGACCTTTACCCGTTGGACGTCAATGTGTACCGACCCCTGTTGGGTAAGTCTCTTCCACAACTCAGGAGAGACTTGTAGCACTACGTGCGATGTGAGTGCGTTCCGCGCGCCCTTCCGGAACTTCACGGACATGCGCGCGCAGTCCCCTCTCACATCCCCAATCAGGTTCCGGTTCTGTGATCGGAGTGCCTTGACGATCTCTTCGTCCGTATTGTGACTGAGGACGTTTCTCAGGATTACAAGAGGATCCTTGTTCTTTACATCCTCCACCTTGAAACGTCCTTCCCCTTTCTTAATCCTTTCCTTTACCCTGTCCAGCTCAACTTTCGAGCTACAGCCTAAAATCACTTTCCTGTCCTTAGCCTTCCTCATCCTGTCAATTTGTATCCCTTCATCCCTAGCGTTGACGGTTTTGCGGATCCGTTCTAGGACCTGCTCGCCCGTCTCGTTCTTGTCCTCCGAGGCTATGACCACCGAGTGCATTGCTGCCTGGTTCGGCCTCGGCCTCGGGGTTCCCGTGAGAACGCTGGCGTAGCTCTGTCTCTGGTCCCAGTCTTCCTTCTGTTTTCGGATCGCTTCCGTCAACGCCGCCATCTCTTCTCCATTCCTCCTGAGCATTTCGCTGTGCTCATCGATCTTTTTGATGAGCTCCTGCTCTCCTATTCTCCTGCTATCTTCATCCTTCCTCAAAGTGTTGTCCTCTTTCTCTTTAGGTGTTATCGCGCCTATACTTTCCGCTTCTTTGTGCCTTCTTCCTTCCTCAGCCTCCTTTACCAGCTTGAATAGTCTTTCGGTGGCGTTCGTGACCTCGTTTTTGATCTCAGTTTTGAGATTGCGGCTGTTGCCAATCGACAGCTTTATCCGCATGAGGCAAGCCTTTGCCTCTGCGGTGCGATTGGCGAAGGTGGTGGGTGCCGCATCTTGCTGAGGTCGCTCAGCCACGCTGGTAACATCCGCCGCTTTCTTCGCCTGGCCCGTACCCTTGCCCTCCGGTTGCGTTACCGTAGCCCTCTGCCGCGATGGCCCTGCCAGCACCGGCTCCGCAGATTTTTCAATCTGCGACTCGATGCTGCGCCTGGCCTGCGCGACTTTGGTGCCGGTCGCATCCTTTGGGCTGGTCTCGTCGGGCGTTGCGCTGCGGCGGACTGCTCGGGATTCCGCCTCCTTTGCGGGAGTTCTGAACCCGAACATTTTGGGCGCTGAGGGTATCGCCAAGGGTTACTATTTGACAGGACGAGTCAACACTTGAGGGTGTAAATAGCCCTCAAATGTACACACGCAGATTTCCAAGCAGTAACGAGTCGCGGTGGTTCTAATAATATAATTGTTGTCGGATCTTTCAGAGGGACGCGTCAGTTTATAAAACTTTAAGCTTGCAGGTGTATGTGGCCTGCAAGCTGAATCAAAATTTTTTAAAATTTAAATTTTAAAATTCCCCACAGGGGAAAGGTCTTAATCTATCTTAAAACTAACTTAAACTATGTCAAAATTTTAAAATTTTAAAATAAATTAATTTAAAAAGTTTAAAAAGTTTGTGTTCCAATTTACTGCGCGGGGCGACGTGTGCGGGGTCGAACCGGTTAAAGCCCTACTATATGGGTAAAATTTTGAATTTTATAGAAAATATAACAGATTTTTAAAACCAAAAAGTTTCCAAAAAGTAACCGGATACGCCTCGAGAATACTGCCGGGCAGGGATTGTAGGCCTTGAGGAGACCTACAATTTGAACCCTAAAACGGGTCTCCAAGCCCAATACTATGGAAGTTAGGACGGGAGGGGGTGAGGCAAAAAATTTGCGCGGAAGTGGGGGGGAATCTTCACCTCCGAGGGGGTGAAGGCGGGGGGGTGGGGGGGGGTAAAAAATTTTGGGGGGGGGGGTTTAGGTCGGGGTCAGGGAAGGGGAAGGAGATCGGTCGGGAAGGAGACTGGGCTTCGGAACTGCTCGGCCTTCGGGGTCCACGCTCGCTGACCAAGTGACGTCACCGAGGGGTCAAGTGGAATCGGCTCTGGTCGTTGTACAGGGACTTCCAGAACCGTCTATTCGAGAGTAGTTGTTGTTTACTCGAAATCCACCGACTGCAAGCCGTGCGGTGACTCACTTGTTATTGTCAACCAAGCATGGAAACCTCCACTACGCAGCACTCGCTACTACGCACAGTGGAACACGGAGTCACACACAGTGTTACGATTCCGGCACAATACAAACAATTACGCAGTTGCGACGTGGCCTTGAAATTTACTCCTGGTTGGTTTTCGCCCTGCAAAAAGCCGAAATACTGGTGGATTCAGAAAATTTTTACTCACCAGTATACCTGATGAACAGCCCCTTCAGGTCTAACAAAAATGTTAAGGGGTCACAGATCGTTTTCGACTCCTACAAGGTTCTGAAAAGTGACCAAAATTTTTCAACCACCAAGATGTAAATAGCTGTCACAACTCACGTTCAAAATTGCTTCTGAATGGATGACCAGGTAAGGGAAGTTCTCCTCTGTCTGATGGTGTGTAGCCCTTCCGTCAAGGAAGTCTCCTTCGGCTTCTCTGCCGCGTGACCAAAACCAATTTTTGGCAATATCACCGGAACTACACACGGGAAAAATCCAAAACTTGGATCAGACACTGGTCTCCACTGAGATCTTCACTATTGCACCGGAAAAACACTACGTCGTCGATTTAGTTTTCGCAGCGCACTCAACTTTCACTTTTTATTAATTTGTGAAAACACTAAAAGTCCCGGAAAAGCGCGGTTATTAGCTTTTCGCTCGCGATTTTTGCACACGGCAACACTTGCACTGGGGTGGTAAGCTGTGCAAACTTTCGCGAACTTTCGGGAACTTTTTCCACCACTTTCCGATTTTAACACTTTAAAACTTGCGGAGCGGGGGAAAAACGATGCGCTCGTGGCTGCGGGTGGCTTGCGACTCTGGTTAGGTTAGGTTAGGTTAGGTTAGGTTTTTTTTTTTTTTTTTTTTTTTTTATTTTTTCAAATACTTGTCCCTCCGATACCGTTCAGAGGATTTTACTACAATAGTTTAATAATTAGCATACATTCGTTTAAAAACGACTAGAAAAAATAAAAGTTACAAAAGTAAAAATATCACACATAAAGTGCTTCGTCTGATGCTAATTTAACTACCTATCTGAACGATTACAGTCATCCGACAACTACAAGATACTACACTTTATTATTTACAGTAAAAATACAAGTATGTACACAAAATCATATAAAAAATTTAAAAACATACAAACTTACATACTTGTTAAAACAATTTCAAACTTTGTAAAATTTACACATTTTTAGATATAGCATGTCTTCTTCGTCAAAACCACATTCCTTGGCAACTAGGTTTATATAATATCATATTATATTAAGTAGTTGCCCCGGCTATTTGTTTCTTTCCAACACTTTACATGCTATATCTCTACAGTATCTTAAAAATTTTGATCTTATTTCACCGGTCTCCAGTATACTGCTTAGGTTATCTTTACAAACTTTTACATCGATTTCGCTTTCGACTTTCAGACGTTGATACAGATATACTGGGCATTCGGTCAACACATGCAAAACATCTTCTATGGCCGCTGGGTCACAGACGCATGAGGGGCTCTCCTTGCACTTGAAGCGATTCAAGTACTCAGAGAATCCCCCATGACCCGTGAAAATCTGCGTGAGAACCGGGTCCGTTGGCATCTTCCGGATTACGCTGTATGCTTGTCTGGCGTCAGGGAAAAACAGCTTGGTCACTGAAGCTGTTTCTCCCGCCCGATAGCGCTCGTTCCACTCGTCAATCGACGCCTGTCGGATCTGTCGCTTGACGAATGATACGGGGCATAGGTCATAGTCGGGCTTCTTTTTCAGCGTTTGGGCCGCTGCTTTAGCGAGTTCGTCTGCGCGCTCATTCCCAGCCAACCCCACGTGCGCCTTAACCCAAAAGAGGTTAACGGTTTTATCGCACTCTACGGTCTTACTCAACAAATCGTTGATGCCAAATGCAATGGGGTGGAGGGAGTTTCCGCTCGCGACGGACTCGAGCGCGGCCCTCGAATCGCAGAAGATGCTGTAGTCTTTACGACTGCCCTGTAAGGCCATTTGCACAGCTTTCCGCAGAGCGAGCAGCTCTGCCTGGTAAACGGTGCAGAACGATTCCAGTTTCATTTTGGTGGCTTTCGTCTCGGCATCGCCGTCCCATAAGGACACCGATGCTCCGACTTGGCCACCAATTTTGCTGCCGTCGGTGAATACCTTGACGGTATTCGCAGCCTTGAGGTTCAGCTCTGCATCGTTCACCACGCATTCGAACTGCAACGCTCTACGGTGAGCCGGGTGTTTCGAAATAGCAAAGGGCACAGGACATTCTACCTCTCGGTCACCCACCACTTGCTGAGTATGTCCCTTTTTCACTTCATAAAGAAGCGCCGCTTCTCGGACACGAATGTCTAGCGGAAGGATCCCGGCAAGCAGCAGGGCCGGTTAGGTTAGGTTAGGTTAGGTTAGGTTAGGTTAGGTTAGGTTAGGTTAGGTTAGGTTAGGTTTTTTTTTTTTTTTTTTTTTTTTTTTTTGGGGCTTTCAACCCCTCTGCTTCCCCTAACTTTCGTCAGAGACATTTTGTATCCTCTATGTGTGTATACTTACACCTATCTACTCTAACTCCGTCTTTGGGAGTTTTGTGTGTTTTCTATATCCTTCTTAGGGATGTCCTACTTATGGCCTAGCTATTGCCTTAACTATCGGGGTTTCCTTTATTTTTAAATTCAGTTTACAACTGTTTTACAGTTTTTCTTATTCTACCTTATATTTAGTGGTCTTAAATTTACATTAATACTATTTTTCTTAGTTTCTAAAGTTATATAAGCTTAGGTTATATAGTTTAGATTAACTTATTTCTACTTATTTCGTTTAATTAAACTACGTGCTATTTTTTTACAAAATGATATAAATTTAGGCCTTTTGCTTTTATCTTTTATTATACTACTTATATTGTTTATACTTATATCTACATCTAATTCTACTTCTATATTATACCTATCCATTATGTACACGGGGCATTCCACTAGTGCGTGCACGATAGATTCGCTCACTGCAGGGTCACAGATGCATGCCGGGCTCTCCTTGCACTTGAATCGGTTCAAGTACTCGGAGAACCCGCCATGCCCCGTGAACACCTGCGTTGTGATCGGATCTATCGCGATTTTTCTCACCAGCTGGTGCGCCTCCACAGCGTCGGGGAAGAAGAGTTTAGTGGTAGACGCGGTTTCTCCCGCTACGTAGCGCCCGTTCCATTCGTCAACGGACTCCTTGCGGATTTGTCTTTTGACGTATGAAACGGGACATCTATCGTAGTGGGGCCGAGTCTTCAGCTTCAGTGCAGCATCCTTTGCGAGCTCGTCTGCTCGCTCATTTCCCTGCATTCCTGCGTGAGCTTTCAGCCAAAATAATTTTATAATTTTGCCGCGTTCGTTTGCCAAACTGATGTTTTTGTTTATCTCGAACGCCAGGGGATGCAGGGAAACTCCGCTTGCCACGGTTTCCAGTGCCGCTCTTGAGTCACTCAGGATGCTGCACTGTGCCATCCCACGTTTCACTGCTTCTTCCACGGCCCTGTGGAGGGCCAACAGCTCTGCCTGGTAGACGGTGCAGAAGGGTTCCAGTTTTAGTTTGATGGCCTTTGTTTCGGCTGCATTTTCCCAGATGGAAATTGCCGCTCCAACCTTTTCTTGGATTTTACTTCCATCTGTGAAGAAACTAATGCCATCATTGACTATCCGGTTCACCTCTGCACCGTCCACCACGCACTGAAAGTGCACCTGTCTCCGTTGCGCTGGATGGTCCAGCTTCCCGAAGGCCACTGGACGTTCCACCTCCCGGTCTCCCACTGCCCGCAGGGAGTAGCCCCTTTTGACTTCGTACAGGGAAGCATTTTCCCTGGCACGAATGTCTAGGGGCAGTATCCCGGCGAGCAGTAGAGCCGAGTTCAGTGAGACCGTCCTGTAGGCCTTCGTAAGCTTCTGCGCAAAGCCCCGCTGTACGACAGCGAGCTGTTTTCTCACACCGAGCTTTTGTGCGGCTGGAGCCCAAACGCTGGCCGCGTATAATATTATCGGCTCGACTACTGCCGAGTATAATAATTTTATGACCTCGGGCCCTAGGCCCCATTGTATTTTCGCCGCTCGAGAAAGCTTATTATAGAACGCCAACGCCTTCCCACAAACCTCGGTCAAGTGAGCCTTAAATGTGAGCCCGCTGTCAATGGTGACCCCCAAAATTTTTATCGATTTTACCAGGCCAATGTCCATCCCGCCCATGTGAAGGATTGGGGAATCGTACTTTAATTTACGCGTCAGTACCATAGCTTTGGTCTTATGTGGAGCAAATTTTAGTTTATTTCTGATTCCCCAATCCCTCACATAGGCGAGAGTTTCGTTGGCCTGGCGTTGGATATCGGCCATTCTGTCTCCGTCTAGTGCAAGCACCACATCGTCCGCAAATGCTTGGCAGTAACATCCTCTCCCATCTAGTCCGGATAATAGTGGGTCGAGGAGCAGGTTCCAGAAAGTTGGACCTCCAATGGAGCCCTGGACGCATCCCTTGGAGGTCCATCTCTCAAACTCCTCTCCTGCGTACCTGATTCTGACTTTCCTGCTCTCGAGGTAGCTGTCTATCACCCTCCGGATGTTAACAGGACAGTTTTCCTCCGACAGTCTGACCCTAATTGCCGGCCACCAGGCGCTATCGAAGGCTCCCTCTATGTCCAATGATATGAGCACTACGATCTTTTTCTCCTCTATTTTGGATCTTATGTGCCTCATTAGGACATAGAGGGAGTCCTCGGTGCTCCTCTGGGGCATAAAGCCAAACTGTCGGGTTAGGTTAGGTTAGGTTAGGTTAGGTTAGGTTAGGTTAGGTTAGGTTAGGTTAGGTTAGGTTAGGTTAGGTTAGGTTAGGTTAGGTTGGGGTGCTATGTCGGGAACCTCCACGTGGTGCACCCTGGGCAACGTGGGTCATCATAGTTGCGATTTTGCAACTTCAATGGCCGACGGCAAATATCCGACGGGGAGGGCAGGGGGTTTGGCGGTCGCTGTCTTTTGTGGCGGCCGCCTCCATCTGTCGTTTCTTTTAGGTGGGGCCCATCTCTGGGCCACCCTCCGGTTCTGTCCCGGAGGTTTCGGCGGGCCCGGTGTGCGCTTACCCCGCCGCCGGGCGGGCTGTGGGAGTGTCCCTCTCACGGTCGCCGTCGCATATCGTAATCCGGTTGTGAAGTTTGTGGTCATGTCTCGCATACTCACCGGACCGAGGGTCCTGGCTTAAACGCCCGGACCGCGAGGGAGGATGCCTCTATAAAAAGTACCCCGAATCCCAAGCGGCGGCGCACCGCGAGGGGATGCATGGCTGATGGGAAGTTCAGTCTCTAGTGCGACCCCCGTCAGAGTACCAGCCGACCCTCTGACGGGTTACGCTAGGCTTACCCAGGTACAGGGGGCACTGCCTGGGTGGACCTTCTGTTCCCCCATATTCGTGGGACTAAAAATGGAATCTCTTTTAAATAAAACCAAATTTGACGAAGTGGGTGAAAAAGTACCTCGGGTACTTATCGAGCGAATGGGAGTGCTGTCAGATTCTGACAGCGCATCCAGCCTTATGAGTGTGGCGAGCGCGGTGAGTGAAAACTCAAAGCGCTTACGCAAACGCCGGAGAGAGGGTATAGACTCAGGGTCGGACTCGGCTCTGAGCGACACAACGGTGCCGGCCCGCAAGGTCGGTGCCAAAAAAGGCGGAAGAGGTAGGCCCGCCACTACCGGCAAATATGCCGGTATCGGCCTATCCAGGCGCGAGGCTGCGGCTGCGATGAAGGCCGCAGCGGCCGCCGAAAAACTTGAGGAGGACGAGCGGCAGATTGCGGCTCTGACGAAACGGGTGACGGAAGGGAGAGTCACTCGCCTGTCGGAGTCGTCTTCTGCCGTCTCAGACATGGAAGTCGAGGCAGAGGAATTGCCTGCCTCCGTCCTTAATCAGAGAGTGGCCGACGCGGTTGCAGCCATTAAAAGGGTTGGCAAGGTCTCGAAGGGCCTTAGCGGCTGCAGCCAGAAGGCACTCAAAGAGGCCACGACTTCCATCCTGGAGAGTGCACAGGTGCTTTTGAGCCGCACCACTTCAGAAGAGACGGCGCTGCTGCGGGCCCAGAATACAAAGCTCGCGGCGCAAATGGCGGAGCTCCGCAAGGAGCATGAGGAGCTCAAGGCGGAGATGGCCAACTTCCGCCGCGAGCACCTCAGGCGGGAGGTGGGCCTTCCACAGCCAACGCCGCAACCGCAACCGCAGCTGCCGTCGCAGGAGACGGAGTTGACTCGCCTGATCCGACAGGAGATGGCGAGTTTCAACGCGCGGTTCACGGTGCTTGAGGGGAGGATCTTACGTCCTCCTCTAGCTGCTGACCAACGCAGCACACCGGCGCCGACGTATGCGGCTCAAACCGCAGCGCCCCGTGCCACCCAACCGGCACAAGTGGCTGCTGCCACGCAAAAGAAGGTTGTTCAAACTGCCGCCCCGCAAAAAGAAACTGCGGGGCCTAAATCCAATAGGCAGTCAAAAAAAGAGGCTAAGCTGGCCAAAAATGCAGGTGTTAAGGCTACTCCGCCTGCACAAACTAGGCCAGTAACGCGTGAACCCGCCACTAGACCTGAGGCGGAATGGACGGTGGCTGGCGCCGCCAAAAACTCCAAAAAGGCGCGCCAACGGGCCAAGAAACAGGCCCAGAAAGTACAAGCGGCGGCCAAGCGCCAAACTGCGAGGCTCAGTACCCCCCGCTCTACAGCAGTGGCTCTCACCCTGCAGCCGGGGGCGGAGGAGCGGGGCCTCACATATGCCCGGATCCTCGCAAAGGCGAAAGCCGAGATTTCTCTTAGCGATCTCGGCATAACGGGGATCCGGTGCAAAACAACTGCTACCGGAGGTCGCCTACTCGAAGTATCGGGAGCCACTAGCGGTCCCAAAGCAGACGCCCTGGCCGATAAACTCAGGGCGTCTCTAGGACCGGATGATGTTAGAGTGTCCAGGCCCACCAAGTGCGCAGATCTGCGCATTTCGGGCCTGGACGACTCCGTCACTGTGGAAGAGGTCGCCGCTGCCATCTCTAAGGCCGGAGGATGCCCGCCGGATCAAGTAAAGGCGGGCACGATACGCCGGGGTGTCTCCGGTCTCGGGACAATTCTTATCAGCTGTCCCGTAGCGGCGGCCAAGAACATAAAGGACAAACGGCTTCTGGTGGGATGGGTCTCGGCGCAGGTCACGCTCCTGGCGCCCAAGCCCTACCGGTGCTACCGATGTCTAGAAGAAGGACATGCGGGGGCACGGTGCACCGCTGGGGTAGACCGCAGCCAATTGTGCTTCCGCTGCGGTCAGCCCGGTCACAAGGCTGGCACTTGCACTGCCACGCCGCACTGCGTCATCTGTGCGGCATCTGGCAAGCCAGCCGACCATAGGACCGGGTCAAAGGCCTGCGTCAGGCCCAAGAAAAACAATGCCAGGAGACAGCCGGTTCATCCACCGGCTAGTGTCACTAATGTGTCCAAGAAGGCAACCAGCTCCTCGCAGCCGGTACACCCGCCGGTTGCGGCAGAACATCCGCCGAGGGCTGGGGAGGAGACAACAGCCATGGACACTCAATAATGGCCCTACGTCGTCTCCTCCAAGCCAACATAAACCACTGCGCCAGGGCTCAGGATCTCTTGCTCCAGAGCATGGCGCAGTGGTCGATTGATGTGGCAGTTGTCGCCGAGCCGTATTTTGTGCCACCCAGGGATGACTGGGTGTGCGACACCAACCGCTCGGTGGCACTGCTCATGAGGTCTGCCGCCGACACCCTTCCCTTCGAGGCCGTCACCCGAGGGCGGGGCTATGTCGCGGCAGTTTGGGGAAACATAATGGTCGCGGGGGTGTATTTCGCCCCCAGCCTTTCTCTCGCCGACATGGAGGATCTTATTTTGGAGTTGGGCACGGTCGTCAGTCGTAGCCGTCCTCGTCCCGTGATCGTCCTGGGGGACTTCAACGCCCAATCTACGGCTTGGGGTTCCCCGGCTACGGACGCGCGGGGCGAGTTAGTGGAGGAGTGGGCGGTCGAGCAGGGCCTGCTTCTCCTGAACCGGGGTTCCGTGCAGACGTGCGTGCGGATGCGGGGTGGGTCTATAGTGGACCTGTCGTTCGCTTGCCCCGTTCTCGCGCGCACTGTCCAGGACTGGCACGTCCTGGAGGAGGTGGAGACGCTGTCTGATCATCGGTATATTCGATTCAGCGTCTCCGCCCAGACCTCGGTTGGGCCGGTCCAAGCGGCCCCGGTGGGCGTTGGAGACGGCCCGCGTTGGGCACTGAAGCGGCTGGACAGGGAGGCTCTCCTGGATGCCTCAATCGTCAAGGCCTGGCTGGACTCTCCAGACAGGCCCAATAACATCGACGAGGAGGCGGAGTGGTTCCGGGAGAGCATGTCGCACATTTGCGACGCTGGCATGCCCCGAGTCCGGCCGCTACCATCCAGGCGCCAAGTGTACTGGTGGTCGCAGTCGATCGCGCAGCTGCGCATCGCTTGTGTGCAGGAGCGACGCCGGTACGCTAGGTGCCGAAGAAGACGCCGCCGCCCCTTTACAGCGGCGGCCGAACAGGAAGAGGCGGAACTGTACAACCGCTACAGAGAAGCGAAGAGCGCCCTCCAGCTGGCAATCGTCCGGGCAAAGGCCCAGGCCAACGAAGAGCTGCTGGAGACTCTGGACCGAGAACCGTGGGGACGCCCCTACCTTATGGTGCGGGGCAAACTGCGCCAACGGGCTCCCCCACTGTCCCGGAGTCTCCAGCCACAGCTGCTGGAGGAGGTGGTGTGTGCGTTGTTTCCGTCGAGACCGGAGCACACACCACCGGCTATGGTTCCGCCTCGCAATGTGCCCGACGCGGAAGACGACATTGACGACGACGTGCCCGAAGTGACCCGGGTAGATTTGAGAGTGGCGGTGGCTCGCATCAAGAACACCGCCCCAGGGCCCGACGGCATTCCAGGCCGTGCATGGGTCCTGGCCATGGAGGCTCTCTGGCCCCGACTAGCGGGGCTCTTGAGCGCATGTTTGGAGCGGGGCCAGTTTCCAAGCCGGTGGAAGACCGGAAAGCTGGTCCTGCTCAAGAAGGAGGGGCGCCCCGCAGACTCACCATCTGCGTACAGGCCCATCGTGTTGCTGGACGAGGTGTGTAAGATTTTCGAGCGAATCATCGCTAGCCGCCTCGTCCAGCACATGACCATGGTGGGCCCGGATTTGGCGGACAACCAATTTGGTTTCCGCCAGGGGCGCTCTACGGTGGACGCAATCATGCGCGTGAGGGTCCTCGCGGAGGAGGCAGTCGCCCGGGGTGAGGTGGTCTTGGCGGTGTCGCTCGACATCGCCAACGCCTTCAACACCTTGCCCTGGAATATCATCCGAGAGGCACTCCGGTACCACGGGGTGCCGCGCTACCTCCAACGCATTGTCGGGGCCTATTTGTCCGAAAGATCGGTGGTGTACCCGGGTCGAGAGGAATGGTGTCGGCGAGAGACGTCGTGCGGCGTTCCACAGGGATCGGTGTTGGGGCCGCTCCTGTGGAACGTGGGGTACGACTGGGCTCTGCGCGGTGCGCTTATCCACGGCGTCGGCGTCATTTGTTACGCCGACGATACGCTAGTCACAGCGCGTGGAAAGTCGTACCGGCAGGCGGCCATACGCGCGACTGCTGGTGTCGCGCACGTCGTGGGTAGGATCCGGCGGCTGGGCTTAGAGGTGGCATTGCACAAGTCTGAGGCCCTGTGTTTTCACGGGCCGAGGACGAAGCCGCCTCCGGGGTCCAGCATCATTGTAGGAGGGGTCTCCATCGCTGTCGAGTCGACGATGAAGTACCTTGGACTCGTCCTCGACAGTCGGTGGACATTCGGGCCGCACTTTACACGGCTCGCCCCCCGGTTGATGGGCGCCGCTTCTGCGCTCTCGCGCTTGCTGCCCAACCTGGGGGGGCCCAACTCCTCCTGCCGGAGGCTCTACATGGGGGTCGTACGGTCGATGGCGCTGTACGCCGCGCCAGTGTGGGCGGACTCCCTGACGGCCCGTAACGTCGCCGCGCTGCGAAGGCCGCAACGCGCGATGGCCGTCAGGGTCATAAGGGGATACCGTACGATCTCCTTTGAGGCAGCGAGCCTCCTAGCCGGATCCTCGCCCTGGGACCTCGACGCAAAGCTCCTCACGTCGCTCTATTGGTGGCGTGTGGAGGCGGTCGAGAGGGGCGAGCGCCTGGTGCCTCGACAGATAGAGGCACGCAGGGCAGCGCTCCGCCAGGTCTTAGTGGCGGAGTGGCAGACGCGCCTAGCGCTACCCACGGCGGGGCACGCCGCTGTAGCGGCGGTAAGGCCCGTTCTTGAGGAGTGGCTCAACAGGAGCCACGGCGCCCTAAGCTTCCGGCTGACGCAGGTGCTTACCGGACATGGGTGTTTCGGGAAGTACCTGTGTCGACTAGGCCGGGAGCCGACGTCCCAGTGCCACCATTGTGGTGATTGCCGCGACGACACGGCGTTGCACACGTTGGCGGAGTGCCCAGCTTGGGCTGAGCAGCGCCGTGACTTGGTCGCGGCCGTAGGTGCTGCGGGAAACCTCTCGCTTCCGGCTGTTGTGGCTACAATGGTCGGGAGCCAGTCAGGGTGGAGAGTTGTCGCCACCTTCTGCGAGGCCGTTATGCTCGCAAAGGAGGTGGCGGAAAGGGAGAGAGAGGCTGCCTCCTCTCTCCCCTCCCGCAGCAGACGCACTGGGCGTCGTAGGGTGGCCGACTTCCGGCCACCGTAGGGCGCGGCCTGTGGACGACAGACTCGGGGCGTCTTGTCGTCCGACCAGCAGCAGGCCTTGAGGCGGCGGCGTCGTGTTCCGCGCGCGCCTCGTAGTGGAGTCCTGCGGCCGGGGTGACGGCCGCAGTGGGTGACGGGGCCCGCCTGACTATGGCGGGCCAATACCCGTCGGGGGGTTGCGACGAATGCTTCGGCGATACCCGACCCTCCGACACACGGGTACGAGAGGAACACGGGTTGGTTTTTAGTCAGTAAGAGTCTGACAGTCCCCTCCGCGCCTCCCCCGGGCGGAGGATGTCCATGAGGATTTTCCAACCCGATACCAAAAAAAAAAAAAAAAAAAAAAGGTTAGGTTAGGTTAGGTTAGGTTAGGTTAGGTTAGGTTAGGTTAGGTTAGGTTAGGTTAGGTTAGGTTAGGTTAGGTTAGGTTAGGTTAGGTTAGGTTAGGTTAGGTTAGGTTAGGTTAGGTTAGGTTTTTTTTTTTTTTTTTTTTTTTTTTTTTTTTTTTTTCTCGTTCCCCCGACACCTTGGTCAGAGCCCTTTTACAAGTTTATTTTCTTCGAAACTCCCGAGTTTCTTCCTATTTTGTGTATTATGTTTTCCTATCGTTACATATCGATTTGTGTCGAGCACAATTTTTACTGATCTTTTCTTATTTGCGAAACTTTATTTCTACACAACATATTTTTATTTATCTTTATTTATCTTGTTACTTCTGTATATAATCTAAACTATATATCTAAGTAACAGGTTGCTTTACCTATTTATTAATATCTTTTCTTTATTAACGAAATCTTTTCACGTGTCTCTTCCTCTTTTTTATTCTATCTCTTTTTCGTCTCATTTTATATTTATCTTTTAATTTATACTGATTTTATATGTTTTACTTTACTTCTTTTTTGTCCCTTTTTATTTATGTTTCTTCAAATATTTATTATTTGATCACGCTTGATTTTTTATTTCTTTCGTTTTCCAAGCGATTTTTCTAAGTCGGGACATAACTTTTGTTGTTTATTTACTGGTTTGGGGGAGAGCCAGGGCATTTTAATAAAGTAATATTTTAATTGGGATAGTTTGTTACCAAACATTAACCAAATTACTAGATTTTTATTTTTAACTTTGTGATACCTGGATTCACCCACCACACATGTTACCAATTTTTTATAGATTGTCCAGAGAAGTTTTAGGCTATTTATTTTATAACTTATATTGGACACCTGCAGGCCACCCTCTACCATCACACATCCTGCTATTCCACTCCAGATTTTAATGCTCTCGCCGCCCAGCCAAATGGATTCATGCTTGGTCACCTTAAGCGCTGACTCAGCAATACGCTGTTGTTGATCTAGCGAGAGTGTCCCATTTTATTCTAACTGGGCAGTTTACATCGAATGCGTTGTGTTCGACCCCTTCGATTCCAGCCTTTGCACAGTTGCAGCACGACGGAGGTGTTTTAGACATCCAGTCAGCGCAGTCCTTTCTCAGATGTGGGCCTCCGCAGTGACTGCAATTGTCGGTCTGGTCCCGACAGAATCGTCTTCCATGTCCAAAACCTAGGCAGCGCGAGCATTGGATCAAAGGAGATTGGTCCGCCACTCGCACTTTTTGTACATCTATATGCATAGTGCCTTCATCAGTAAGACACTTCCATATCCGTGGCGTCACCTGTATGACGACGTGTGACGTAAGGGGGTTCCTGGCCTTTCGACGGTATTTGACTACTATTTTAATTTTTTCCTCAGCTATGTCGCCCAATAAGTGTCTGTTTTGAGTTTCAAATGCTTTTAATATGTCTTCATCTGTGTTGTAGTTTAATACTCCTTTTAATATTATGAGAGGGTTCTTATTCTCCATCTTTTCGATATTTAGGCTTTTTCCTCCTTTCTGTATTTTATCGGTAACCCTTCCCAATTCCTCTTTGGTTCTAAATCCCAAAATTATTTTTCTATCTCTTGCCTTTCGCACATTATCAATCCTTAATCCTTCCTCTGTTGCCTTAAGAGTATTTCTTACTGTCTCTAGGACTTCCTCTCCAGTAGCATATTGGTCTTTTGATGTTATTACCACTGAATGCAGGGTTTTGTTCTTCTTTTCTTCACCTGTTTTACCGTTTACTGTTTCTGCGTATGTCCTCTGTGTTGGGTTTTCTTTCCAGTCTTGTCTAAATAACTTTATTTCCTCTTTAAGTTTACCAATTTCGTCGATATTCTGCTTCAGTAAAATACTGTGCTCTTCTATAGCTGTTTTATCATCTTTCTCCTTTCCTTTTTGCAAATCTTCTTTTTCCAGTATCATTTCAGGTTTCTCCTTTTCTCCTTTTGTCCTTTCTTCTTCCGCATCCTTAACTAGTCTGAAAAGTCTGTCTGTTGCCTCTAACACTTCATTTTTGATGTCCGTTCTTAAGTTCCGACTATTATTTATCTGAAGTCGAACTTTAATGAGACATGCTTTAGCTTCAGATAAACGACTTTTGTATTTTTCGGGGGTTGTTGACTTTGATGATGTTGATGCCTTAGGCTTTTGTTTGGGTATTACAGTAGTCTTTGAGACGTTTTCTGCCTCACCGATTTTTTGTTCAAGGCTTTTCCTTGCTAACGCCACCTTGTTTACGGCAGCTTCAGGACTCGATGGTTCCGAAGCGTTTGGCTGTTTGGTTGACGTCTCTTTGACAGGCGTCCGATACCCAAACATTATGGAAAATAGAAGGAGGGAAAGGCCGATTCAGGGGAACACGTCAATAGTCAATAGTCTCTGTAAGTGTAAAGAGCTTACAGGGATTTCTGGATGTCAAGCTTTTTAAGTGTTTAATAATATGTAGCTCTATGAGCAATAAGTTGTAACATCCAAATACAGTAATGTTTTATTAATTGTTTTATTTTTTTTTTGTTTCAGATGGCGTCTTCACAAAAACATCGTATTTCGTCTACTAGGTAAGTCAGTAGCTTTTAAGTTAATAAATTTAGCATTTAATCTGGTTGTTTATTTTAATGTTTATTTCAATGTCAATTTTAAGCTTAAGTTGGGGGGGGGGGGATCTTAAACAGTTTGTTTACGCTAGTCGATCTACAACTAGGATGTCAAAGCGATCAATTTTCCTGCAGGTGTAAATTGCCTGCAGAAACAGTCAATTTATACGTAAACAAGAGTTAAAGTCTCTTGGTAAAATGTAGAGTACTGTTCTAGTGTCCGTACAGTTGTAATTTACAAAAACATCCAATATTTGATGACTTCAGAATTTCTTATAAAAATCCGAATCCGAGTCAATGTGCCAAATGACACCACAGGGTGGGCGGGCGGGGCAATTTTTGCAGTTTTGGTGCGTCAAGACCCCGCATGCGTGGTATCCACGTGTCGGGCTCGTCGAGACGCGTGTAATGGTGCAAAAATCGGGAACAGCCGGGAGCAAAAAATTTCGAGGGGGGCCAAAAAAGTGTTATTTTATAAGAACTTAAGTGAAAAATTACTATTATCAACAACAAATCAATAGGAACACCACTGCCCTTGTGTGCCACCGAACGGCAGGACACAGGTTGTACAAAGAATCTAGAATTCTAGACCAAAAAGTCAATTTAAATTTTATTTAAGTGAAATTTTCAAGCAAAATATCGAATTATATGGACTATCACAAAACAAACAATTTCGGTTCGCCAGATCCCAGCAAACGTGGAGTCCACGTATCGGGTGCGACGGAACGCGCTTATACATGCAACAATCCAAGACAATTCGATACGAGAAATTTTGGTTATGTTCGAAAAATGTGTTATTTCCAAAAAATTTGAATTATTACTAAAATTACGCTGAAACGATCAAAACACCACGCCCTCTATGCGCTTTCAACCGAAAACAGACCACAATTAGAAAATATTACAAATTAAAAACTAAAAGTTAACTTCAATTTCTTCGCTACTGCACAGCTTAGGTCGGTTAGGTTAGGTTAGGTTTTTTTTTTTTTTTTTTTTTTTTTTTTTTTTTTTTTTCTCGTTCCCCCGACACCTTGGTCAGAGCCCTTTTACAAGTTTATTTTCTTCGAAACTCCCGAGTTTCTTCCTATTTTGTGTATTATGTTTTCCTATCGTTACATATCGATTTGTGTCGAGCACAATTTTTTCTGATCTTTTCTTATTTGCGAAACTTTATTTCTACACAACATATTTTTATTTATCTTTATTTATCTTGTTACTTCTGTATATAATCTAAACTATATATCTAAGTAACAGGTTGCTTTACCTATTTATTAATATCTTTTCTTTATTAACGAAATCTTTTCACGTGTCTCTTCCTCTTTTTTATTCTATCTCTTTTTCGTCTCATTTTATATTTATCTTTTAATTTATACTGATTTTATATGTTTTACTTTACTTCTTTTTTGTCCCTTTTTATTTATGTTTCTTCAAATATTTATTATTTGATCACGCTTGATTTTTTATTTCTTTCGTTTTCCAAGCGATTTTTCTAAGTCGGGACATAACTTTTGTTGTTTATTTACTGGTTTGGGGGAGAGCCAGGGCATTTTAATAAAGTAATATTTTAATTGGGATAGTTTGTTACCAAACATTAACCAAATTACTAGATTTTTATTTTTAACTTTGTGATACCTGGATTCACCCACCACACATGTTACCAATTTTTTATAGATTGTCCAGAGAAGTTTTAGGCTATTTATTTTATAACTTATATTGGACACCTGCAGGCCACCCTCTACCATCACACATCCTGCTATTCCACTCCAGATTTTAATGCTCTCGCCGCCCAGCCAAATGGATTCATGCTTGGTCACCTTAAGCGCTGACTCAGCAATACGCTGTTGTTGATCTAGCGAGAGTGTCCCATTTTATTCTAACTGGGCAGTTTACATCGAATGCGTTGTGTTCGACCCCTTCGATTCCAGCCTTTGCACAGTTGCAGCACGACGGAGGTGTTTTAGACATCCAGTCAGCGCAGTCCTTTCTCAGATGTGGGCCTCCGCAGTGACTGCAATTGTCGGTCTGGTCCCGACAGAATCGTCTTCCATGTCCAAAACCTAGGCAGCGCGAGCATTGGATCAAAGGAGATTGGTCCGCCACTCGCACTTTTTGTACATCTATATGCATAGTGCCTTCATCAGTAAGACACTTCCATATCCGTGGCGTCACCTGTATGACGACGTGTGACGTAAGGGGGTTCCTGGCCTTTCGACGGTATTTGACTACTATTTTAATTTTTTCCTCAGCTATGTCGCCCAATAAGTGTCTGTTTTGAGTTTCAAATGCTTTTAATATGTCTTCATCTGTGTTGTAGTTTAATACTCCTTTTAATATTATGAGAGGGTTCTTATTCTCCATCTTTTCGATATTTAGGCTTTTTCCTCCTTTCTGTATTTTATCGGTAACCCTTCCCAATTCCTCTTTGGTTCTAAATCCCAAAATTATTTTTCTATCTCTTGCCTTTCGCACATTATCAATCCTTAATCCTTCCTCTGTTGCCTTAAGAGTATTTCTTACTGTCTCTAGGACTTCCTCTCCAGTAGCATATTGGTCTTTTGATGTTATTACCACTGAATGCAGGGTTTTGTTCTTCTTTTCTTCACCTGTTTTACCGTTTACTGTTTCTGCGTATGTCCTCTGTGTTGGGTTTTCTTTCCAGTCTTGTCTAAATAACTTTATTTCCTCTTTAAGTTTACCAATTTCGTCGATATTCTGCTTCAGTAAAATACTGTGCTCTTCTATAGCTGTTTTATCATCTTTCTCCTTTCCTTTTTGCAAATCTTCTTTTTCCAGTATCATTTCAGGTTTCTCCTTTTCTCCTTTTGTCCTTTCTTCTTCCGCATCCTTAACTAGTCTGAAAAGTCTGTCTGTTGCCTCTAACACTTCATTTTTGATGTCCGTTCTTAAGTTCCGACTATTATTTATCTGAAGTCGAACTTTAATGAGACATGCTTTAGCTTCAGATAAACGACTTTTGTATTTTTCGGGGGTTGTTGACTTTGATGATGTTGATGCCTTAGGCTTTTGTTTGGGTATTACAGTAGTCTTTGAGACGTTTTCTGCCTCACCGATTTTTTGTTCAAGGCTTTTCCTTGCTAACGCCACCTTGTTTACGGCAGCTTCAGGACTCGATGGTTCCGAAGCGTTTGGCTGTTTGGTTGACGTCTCTTTGACAGGCGTCCGATACCCAAACATTATGGAAAATAGAAGGAGGGAAAGGCCGATTCAGGGGAACACGTCAATAGTCAATAGTCTCTGTAAGTGTAAAGAGCTTACAGGGATTTCTGGATGTCAAGCTTTTTAAGTGTTTAATAATATGTAGCTCTATGAGCAATAAGTTGTAACATCCAAATACAGTAATGTTTTATTAATTGTTTTATTTTTTTTTTGTTTCAGATGGCGTCTTCACAAAAACATCGTATTTCGTCTACTAGGTAAGTCAGTAGCTTTTAAGTTAATAAATTTAGCATTTAATCTGGTTGTTTATTTTAATGTTTATTTCAATGTCAATTTTAAGCTTAAGTTGGGGGGGGGGGGATCTTAAACAGTTTGTTTACGCTAGTCGATCTACAACTAGGATGTCAAAGCGATCAATTTTCCTGCAGGTGTAAATTGCCTGCAGAAACAGTCAATTTATACGTAAACAAGAGTTAAAGTCTCTTGGTAAAATGTAGAGTACTGTTCTAGTGTCCGTACAGTTGTAATTTACAAAAACATCCAATATTTGATGACTTCAGAATTTCTTATAAAAATCCGAATCCGAGTCAATGTGCCAAATGACACCACAGGGTGGGCGGGCGGGGCAATTTTTGCAGTTTTGGTGCGTCAAGACCCCGCATGCGTGGTATCCACGTGTCGGGCTCGTCGAGACGCGTGTAATGGTGCAAAAATCGGGAACAGCCGGGAGCAAAAAATTTCGAGGGGGGCCAAAAAAGTGTTATTTTATAAGAACTTAAGTGAAAAATTACTATTATCAACAACAAATCAATAGGAACACCACTGCCCTTGTGTGCCACCGAACGGCAGGACACAGGTTGTACAAAGAATCTAGAATTCTAGACCAAAAAGTCAATTTAAATTTTATTTAAGTGAAATTTTCAAGCAAAATATCGAATTATATGGACTATCACAAAACAAACAATTTCGGTTCGCCAGATCCCAGCAAACGTGGAGTCCACGTATCGGGTGCGACGGAACGCGCTTATACATGCAACAATCCAAGACAATTCGATACGAGAAATTTTGGTTATGTTCGAAAAATGTGTTATTTCCAAAAAATTTGAATTATTACTAAAATTACGCTGAAACGATCAAAACACCACGCCCTCTATGCGCTTTCAACCGAAAACAGACCACAATTAGAAAATATTACAAATTAAAAACTAAAAGTTAACTTCAATTTCTTCGCTACTGCACAGCTTAGGTCGGTTAGGTTAGGTTAGGTTAGGTTAGGTTAGGTTAGGTTAGGTTAGGTTAGGTTAGGTTAGGTTAGGTTAGGTTGGGGTGCAATGTCGGGAACCTCCACGTGGTGCACCCTGGGCAACGTGGGTCATCGTAGTTGCGATTTTGCAACTTCAATGGCCGACGGCAAATATCCGACGGGGAGGGCAGGGGGTTTGGCGGTCGCTGTCTTTTTGTGGCGGCCGCCTCCATCTGTCGTTTATTCTAGGTGGGGCCCATCTCTCGGCCACCCTCCGGTTCTGTCCCGGAGGTTTCGGCGGGCTCGGTGTGCGCTTACCCCGCCGCCGGGCGGGCTGTGGGAGTGTCCCTCCCACAGTCGCCGTCGCATATCGTAATCCGGTTGTGAAGTTTGTGGTCATGTCTCGCATTCTCACCGGACCGAGGGTCCTGGCTTAAACGCCCGGACCGCGAGGGAGGATGCCTCTATAAAAAGTACCCCGAATCCCAAGCGGCGGCGCACCGCGAGGGGATGCATGGCTGATGGGAAGTTCAGTCTCTAGTGCGACCCCCGTCAGAGTACCAGCCGACCCTCTGACGGGTTACGCTAGGCTTACCCAGGTACAGGGGGCACTGCCTGGGTGGACCTTCTTTTCCCCCATACTCGTGGGATTCAAAATGGATGACCTTTTAAAAAACACCAAAACTGATGATGACGTAGTGGGACCTAAAGTACCTCGGGTACTAATTGAACGGATGGGCGTTCTGTCGGATTCCGACAGTGCGTCCAGCATAATGAGTGTGGCGAGCGGTAGTAGCGTGGGCGCAAAACGCATACGCAAACGCCCAAGAGAGTGTGGAGACTCAGGGTCGGACTCGGCCCTGAGCGACACAGCGGTGCCGGCCTCCAAGGTCGGTGCCAAAAAAGGCGGAAGAGGTAGGCCCGCCACTACCGGCAAATATGCCGGTATCGGCCTATCCAGGCGCGAGGCTGCGGCTGCAATGAAGGCCGCAGCGGCCGCCGCAAAACTAGAGGAGGACGAGCGGCAGATTGCGGCTCTGACGAAACGGGTGACTGAAGGGAGAGTCACTCGCCTGTCGGAGTCGTCGTCTGCCGTCTCAGACATGGAGGTCGAGGCAGAGGAGTTACCTGCCTCTGATCTTAATCAGCGAGTGGCAGACGCGGTTGCAGCGATTAAACGTGTGAGCAAGGTCTCAAAGGGCCTTAGCGGCTGCAGCCAAAAAGCACTCAAAGAGGCCACGACCTCCATCCTAGAGAGTGCACAGGTGCTTTTGAGCCGCACCACTTCAGAAGAGACGGCGCTGCTGCGGGCCCAGAATACAAAGCTCGCGGCGCAAATGGCGGAGCTCCGCAAGGAGCATGAGGAGCTCAAGGCGGAGATGGCCAACTTCCGCCGCGAGCATCTCAGGCGGGAGGTGGGCCTTCCGCACGAAACGCCGCAACCGCAGATGCCGTCACAGGAGACGGAGTTGACTCGCCTGATCCGACAGGAGATGGCGAGTTTCAACGCGCGGTTCTCGGTGCTTGAGGGGAGGATCTTACGTCCTCCTCTAGCTGCTGACCAACGCAGCACACCGGCGCCGACGTATGCGGCTCAAACCGCAGCGCCCCGTGCCGCCCAACCGGCACAAGCGACTGCCGCACCGCAAAAGAGGGCTGTTCCAATTGCCGCCCCGCCAAAAGAAACTGCGGGGCCTAAATCAAACAGGCAGACAAAAAAGGAGACCAAACTGGCTAAAAAGGCAGGTGCACCGGCTGCTGCGCCTGCACAAACTAGGCCAGTAACGCGCGAGCCCGCCACTAGACCTGAGGCGGAGTGGACGGTGGCGGGCGCCGCCAAACACTCCAAAAAGGCGCGCCAGCGGGCCAAGAAGCAGGCCCAGAGGGAACAAGCGGCGGCCAAGCGCCAGACAGCGAGGCTCAGCACCCCCCGCTCTACAGCAGTGGTCCTCACACTGCAGCCAGGGTCGGAGGAGCGGGGCCTCACATATGCCAAAATCTTGGCAAAGGCGAAAGCTGAGATCTCGCTGAATGATCTCGGCATAACGGGCATCCGGTGCAAAACTACTGCAACCGGCGGTCGCTTATTAGAGGTGTCGGGAACGACTAGTGGTCCCAAAGCGGACGCCCTCGCTGACAGACTCAGGGCGTCTCTGGGCTCTGATGATGTCAAGGTGTCCAGGCCAACCAAATGCGCAGACCTCCGCATTTCGGGCCTGGACGATTCTGTCACGGAGGAAGAGGTCGCCGCTGCCATCTCCAAGGCCGGAGGATGCCCGCCGGATCAAGTCAAGGCGGGCACGATACGCCGGGGTGTCTCCGGTCTCGGGTCAATTTTGGTCAGCTGTCCCGTAGCGGCGGCCAAAAAGCTGAAGGATAAAAGGCTGCTGGTTGGATGGGTCTCGGCGCAGGTCACGCTCCTGGCGCCCAAGCCATATAGGTGCTACCGATGTCTTGAGGAAGGACATGCGGGGGCACGGTGCACCGCTGGGGTAGACCGCAGCCAATTGTGCTTCCGCTGCGGTCAGCCCGGTCACAAGGCTGGCACATGCACTGCCACGCCGCACTGCGTCATCTGTGCGGCATCTGGCAAGCCAGCCGACCATCGGACCGGGTCAAAGGCCTGCGTCAGGCCCAAGAAGAAAAACGCCAAGAGACAGCCGGGTCATCCACCGGCTGATGCGTCGAAGAAGGCAACCAGCTCCTCGCAGCCGGTTCACCCGCCGGTTGCGGCAGAACTTCCGCCGAGGGCTGGGGAGGAGACAACGGCCATGGAAATTCAATAATGGCCCTACGTCGTCTCCTCCAAGCCAACATAAACCACTGCGCCAGGGCTCAGGATCTCTTGCTCCAGAGCATGGCGCAGTGGTCGATCGATGTGGCAGTTGTCGCCGAGCCGTACTTTGTGCCACCCAGGGATGACTGGGTGTGCGACACCAACCGCTCGGTGGCACTGCTCATGAGGTCTGCCGCCGACACCCTTCCCTTCGAGGCCGTCACCCGAGGGCGGGGCTATGTCGCGGCAGTTTGGGGCAACATTATGGTCGCGGGGGTGTATTTCGCCCCCAGCCTTTCTCTCGCCGACATGGAGGACATCATTTTGGAGTTGGGCACGGTCGTCAGTCGTAGCCGTCCTCGTCCCGTGATCGTCCTGGGGGACTTCAATGCCCAATCTACGGCTTGGGGTTCCCCGGCTACGGACGTGCGGGGCGAGTTAGTGGAGGAGTGGGCGGTCGAGCAGGGCCTGCTTCTCCTGAACCGGGGTTCCGTGCAGACGTGCGTGCGGATGCGGGGTGGGTCGATAGTGGACCTGTCTTTCGCTAGCCCCGCTCTCGCGCGCACCGTCCAGGACTGGCACGTCCTGGAGGGGGTGGAGACGCTGTCTGATCATCGGTATATTCGATTTAGCGTCTCCGCCCAGACCTCGGTTGGGCCGGTCCAAGCGGCCCCGGTGGGCGTTGGAGACGGCCCGCGTTGGGCATTGAAGCGGCTGGACAGGGAGGCTCTCCTGGATGCCTCAATCGTCAAGGCCTGGCTGGACTCTCCAGACAGGCCCAATAACATCGACGAGGAGGCGGAGTGGTTCCGGGAGAGCATGTCGCACATTTGCGACGCTGGCATGCCCCGAGTCCGGCCGCTACCATCCAGGCGCCAAGTGTACTGGTGGTCGCAGTCGATCGCGCAGCTGCGCATCGCTTGTGTGCAGGAGCGACGCCGGTACGCTAGGTGCCGAAGAAGACGCCGCCGCCCCTTTACAGCGGCGGCCGAACAGGAAGAGGCGGAACTGTACAACCGCTACAGAGAAGCGAAGAGCGCCCTCCAGCTGGCTATCGTCCGGGCAAAGGCCCAGGCCAACGAGGAGCTGCTGGAGACTCTGGACCGAGAGCCGTGGGGACGCCCCTACCTTATGGTGCGGGGCAAGTTGCGCCAACGGGCTCCCCCACTGTCCCGGAGTCTTCAGCCGCAACTGCTGGAGGAGGTGGTGTGTGCATTGTTTCCGACGAGACCGGAGCACACACCACCGGCTATGGTTCCGCCTCGCAATGTGCCCGACGCGGAAGACGACATTGACGACGACGTGCCCGAAGTGACCCGGGTAGATTTGAGAGTGGCGGTGGCTCGCATCAAGAACACCGCCCCAGGGCCCGACGGCATTCCAGGCCGTGCATGGGTCCTGGCCATGGAGGCTCTCTGGCCCCGACTAGCGGGGCTCTTGAGCGCATGTTTGGAGCGGGGCCAGTTTCCAAGCCGGTGGAAGACCGGAAAGCTGGTCCTGCTCAAGAAGGAGGGGCGCCCCGCAGACTCACCATCTGCGTACAGGCCCATCGTGTTGCTGGACGAGGTGTGCAAGATTTTTGAGCGAATCATCGCTAGCCGCCTCGTCCAGCACATGACCAGGGTGGGCCCGGATTTGGCGGACAACCAATTTGGTTTCCGCCAGGGGCGCTCTACGGTGGACGCAATCATGCGCGTAAGGGTCCTCGCGGAGGAGGCAGTCGCCCGGGGTGAGGTGGTCTTGGCGGTGTCGCTCGACATCGCCAACGCCTTCAACACCTTGCCCTGGAATATCATCCGAGAGGCACTCCGGTACCACGGGGTGCCGCGCTACCTCCAACGCATTGTCGGGGCTTATTTGTCGGAAAGATCGGTGGTGTACCCGGGTCGAGAGGAATGGTGTCGGCGAGAGACGTCGTGCGGCGTTCCACAGGGATCGGTGTTGGGGCCGCTCCTGTGGAACGTGGGGTACGACTGGGCTCTGCGCGGTGCGCTTATCCACGGCGTCGGCGTCATTTGTTACGCCGACGATACGCTAGTGACAGCGCGTGGAAAGACGTACCGGCAGGCGGCCATACGCGCGACTGCTGGTGTCGCGCACGTCGTGGGTAGGATCCGGCGGCTGGGTTTAGAGGTGGCATTGCACAAGTCTGAGGCCCTATGTTTTCATGGGCCGAGGACGAAGCCGCCTCCGGGGTCCAGCATAATAGTAGGAGGGGTCTCCATCGCTGTCGAGTCGACGATGAAGTACCTTGGACTCGTCCTCGACAGTCGGTGGAACTTCGGGCCGCACTTTACACGGCTCGCCCCCCGGTTGATGGGCGCCGCTTCTGCGCTCTCGCGCTTGCTGCCCAACCTGGGGGGGCCCAACTCCTCCTGCCGGAGGCTCTACATGGGGGTCGTACGGTCGATGGCGTTATACGCCGCGCCAGTGTGGGCGGACTCCCTGACGGCCCGCAACATCGCCGCGCTGCGAAGGCCGCAACGCGCGATGGCCGTCAGGGTCATAAGGGGATACCGTACGATCTCCTTTGAGGCAGCGAGCCTCCTAGCCGGATCCTCGCCCTGGGACCTCGACGCAAAGCTCCTCACGTCGCTCTATTGGTGGCGTGTGGAGGCGGTCGAGAGGGGCGAGCGCCTGGTGCCTCGACAGATAGAGGCACGCAGGGCAGCGCTCCGCCAGGTCTTAGTGGCGGAGTGGCAGACGCGCCTAGCGCTACCCACGGCGGGGCACGCCGCTGTAGCGGCGGTAAGGCCCGTTCTTGAGGAGTGGCTCAATAGGAGCCACGGCGCCCTAAGCTTCCGGCTGACGCAGGTGCTTACCGGACATGGGTGTTTCGGGAAGTACCTGTGTCGACTAGGCCGGGAGCCGACGTCCCAGTGCCACCATTGTGGTGATCGCCGCGACGACACGGCGTTGCATACGCTGGCGGAGTGCCCAGCTTGGGCTGAGCAGCGCCGTGACTTGGTCGCGGCCGTAGGTGCTGCGGGAAACCTCTCGCTTCCGGCCGTTGTGGCTACAATGGTCGGGAGCAAGTCAGGGTGGAGAGTTGTCGCCACCTTCTGCGAGGCCGTTATGCTCGCAAAGGAGGTGGCGGAAAGGGAGAGAGAGGCTGCCTCCTCTCTCCCCTCCCGCAGCAGACGCACTGGGCGTCGTAGGGTGGCCGACTTCCGGCCACCGTAGGGCGCGGCCTGCGGACGACAGACTCGGGGCGTCTTGTCGTCCGACCAGCAGCAGGCCTTGAGGCGGCGGCGTCGTGTTCCGCGCGCGCCTCGTAGTGGAGTCCTGCGGCCGGGGTGACGGCCGCAGTGGGTGACGGGGCCCGCCTGACTATGGCGGGCCAATACCCGTCGGGGGGTTGCGACGAATGCTTCGGCGATACCCGACCCTCCGACACACGGGTACGAGAGGAACACGGGTTGGTTTTTAGTCAGTAAGAGTCTGACAGTCCCCTCCGCGCCTCCCCCGGGCGGAGGATGTCCATGAGGATTTTCCAACCCGATACCAAAAAAAAAAAAAAAAAAAAAAAAAGGTTAGGTTAGGTTAGGTTAGGTTAGGTTAGGTTAGGTTAGGTTAGGTTAGGTTAGGTTAGGTTAGGTTAGGTTAGGTTAGGTTAGGTTAGGTTAGGTTAGGTTAGGTTAGGTTAGGTTAGGTTAGGTTAGGTTAGGTTAGGTTAGGTTAGGTTAGGTTAGGTTAGGTTAGGTTAGGTTAGGTTAGGTTAGGTTAGGTTAGGTTAGGTTAGGTTAGGTTAGGTTAGGTTAGGTTAGGTTAGGTTAGGTTAGGTTAGGTTAGGTTAGGTTAGGTTAGGTTAGGTTAGGTTAGGTTAGGTTAGGTTAGGTTAGGTTAGGTTAGGTTAGGTTAGGTTAGGTTAGGTTAGGTTAGGTTAGGTTAGGTTAGGTTAGGTTAGGTTAGGTTAGGTTAG
>OX457104.1:0-2500 GCA_949752805.1 Deilephila elpenor | reverse complement strand
GTCTCTGATGTGTTTAACTAGTGTATAGAGGGAGTCCTCGGTACTTCTCTGGGGCATAAAGCCAAACTGTCGGGTACTCATCCTTGGAAGTAGATGCCACTTCACTCTTCCCACCACTACTTTCTCCAGAATCTTCCCCATCACTGGCAACAAGCCTATCGGTCGATATGATTTTGGGTGTGTGTAGTCCTCCTTACCGGGTTTCCGGAGGACCACGACCGTTGCCTCCTTCCAGGTGGTCGGGAAGAGGCCGAGTTGAAGGCATTTGTTGGCCAGTGATAAGTACAATTCTGGGTCCTTTCGGATAGCCTGCTTACAGATGTCCGCAGTGAGACCATCTGCTCCCGGGGCTTTCTTAGGGTTGAAACTACAGACCGCAGCGTTGAGTTCATCAAGCGTAAATGGCGGGTCTTGATGCTCATCATCGTCTCCGTCATTTATGTGGTTGGCTTCTTCCCTTATTCGCTGATGGTATGCGTTATCTTCCTCCCTTTGATCTTCTGGGTAAAATGTTTCCGCCAGTAGCTTCGCCGACGCTTTCGGGTCCAGGGTTTCTCCCTCTCTGGTCAGTGGCGGATCTTCGTGCCTTTTAGATATCCTACCCACAACCCTATATACGCCATCCCATACATTTTCCTTACCCTGCTTTTGGCAAAATTCCTTCCAACTTGTTATCTGGGCTTTTTGTGCAGCTTTTTCATACTTTTCTTTTGTTCGCAGGTACTCTTCGACGACAGCAGCTCTACGGATCGGCGCGGCGCAGCGGATTCTTCGTCTTTTGGTGATGGTTTCCCTTTTCAGCCTGGCGAGTTCCTCGGACCACCAAGGTAAGTTAAATTTATTATTTTGTTTCTTTTTAGGTATTGAATGATTACTTGCTTCTTCTATTATTTTATTATATTTTCCAATTTTTTCGTCTATTTCCTGTTTGTTATTTATTTTATCTATTTCTTCTATATTTATGTTATTTTCTAATTTCAATTGTTCCAGTTTCCTATGAAATTCTTCCCAATTGGCTTTCCTAGTATTATATATCCTTGTTGTTCTATTTATTTTGATTTTTTCTGCTTTTAAATTAATTTTGAATGTAATTGCATGATGATCCGAGCTCGCCATTCTATCATCCACTTCCCATTCCGTTACCAGTCCAAGAAGGTCTATCGTACAAGCTGTCACATCGATATGACTCGTGTATCTGGTTCCTCCTCTAATGGTGTCAAATGTTGGCGTGCTGCCGCCGTTAAGCACCTGCATGCCCCATTCCTCTATTGCCCCCGCCATCTCTTCTCCCCTTCTATCCGTCCTCGCGCTTCCCCACCACGTACTCTTGGCGTTTGTATCTCCCCCGATGAGGATTTTGCAGGGTCTCAATTTGTTGACGACTCTCCCCAGGTGCTCCAGGTGTGGTAGTATGGGCTGATCTGGTTCGAAGTAGAACGATATCAGGGCTAGTTCTTGTGCACCGGTTTTGATCTTTATCACGGTTACATTGTTTGTTGTGAGGGTTGGGCACTGAGTCACGGCTATTTCCTCGTTAAAAACTGCAATGGATGTCTTCACCGCGGCCCCCAACCCCCCCGCCCCCTGAAAGATTCTCATCCCTGTATAGTCTTTCATCCTACTTTGCCCACCTATGTATGGCTCCTGCAGCAGCGCGAAGGCCATTCCTCTCTTCTTCGCCTCTTGTAGAAACTCTACAGTTGCCAATTGTTTGCGTTGTAGGTTTGCCTGCGCAGCGATCAATGGCCCGGCGCTTTCCGGAGAAGTCATCCAGTCCGAGTTCCTTAGTTCCACCTTAGCAATACGCTATGGTGGATCGCGCTATGGTATCCCATCTCTGCCTCACAGGGCATTCCGTGCTGAAGGCATTGTGGTCCGTTCGGCTGTTCTTTGCCTTAACACAGTTGCAGCACGACGGGGGCACCTGTGCCATCCAATCGGCGCACTCAGATCTCAGGTGAGGTCCCCCGCAGTGGCTGCACACGTCAATCTGTTCACGGCAAAATCGTCTACCGTGTCCGTATCCCAGGCAGCGCGAGCACTGGATGAGTGGAGATTGGTCTTCCACCCGCACTCTCTGCATATCAATATGTACGAAGCCATGGTTTGTCAGGCGCTTCCAGATCTCTGTCGATACTTGCAGTATTACATGGGATGTGTGCGGGTTTCTGGCCTTTCTTTTGTATTTTACCATCATTTTCATGCAGTCCTCGTTCACATTCTGGAGAAGGTGTTTATTTTGCGTATGGATGGCTTTTACAATGTCATCATCTGTGTTGCTGTTCAAGACACTTTTCAATATCAATAATGGGTCCTTGTTTTTTATTTCTTCAACGTTTAGCTTTCCTTCCGCTTAGGTTAGGTTAGGTTAGGTTAGGTTAGGTTAGGTTAGGTTAGGTTAGGTTAGGTTAGGTTAGGTTAGGTTAGGTTAGGTTAGGTTAGGTTAGGTTAGGTTAGGTTAGGTTAGGTTAGGTTAGGTTAGGTTAGGTTAGGTTAGGTT
>OX457103.1:15143493-15153998 GCA_949752805.1 Deilephila elpenor | reverse complement strand
TACCGGCGGAAGGAAGGGAAAACCATAACTCGGAACTCATTAGGAAGATAGACGAACACAGTGAAATGTTGAAGAAAAATAAAGAAGAGATGGAAAAATTAGGAGAAGAGCTAAGGAAGCAGAGAGAGGAGTGGAAAGAAGGAAGAAGCTACGCCACTGTGACGGCTGGTTCGCGGGGGAACATGCAGATGGGGGCAGAAATGCACTCCATCGTCATAACCTCCGAGGACCAGTACGCCACAGGTGAACAAGTGTTGGACAGACTACGGACCACCCTTAAGGCAAAGGAGGAAGGAATTAAAATCGACCAAATAAGGAAAGCCAAAGACCGGAAAGTCATAGTAGGATGCAGATCGAAGGAAGAGCTAGGAAGGATCAAGGAAAGAATTAAGACAGGAGGCAAAGATCTGAAAATGGAAGAGATCAAAAACAAGGAGCCATTGGTGGTGCTGAAGGATGTCCTTAGCTACAATAAGGACGAGGACATAATCCAGGCCCTCATCACCCAGAATAAAGACCTGCTGGGAGATGAATGCGGGGATGGCACCTGCTTGAAAATTAAATTCAGGAGGAGAGCACGGAACCCGCACACATCACATGTTGCTATACAGGTGCCACCAAGGATCTGGAAAAGAATGATCGAAGAAGGGACTGTACATATCGATCTACAGAGGGTGAGAGTAGAAGACCAGTCTCCCCTGATCCAGTGTTCGCGCTGCCTAGGCTACGGCCACGGCAAGCGATTCTGCCGCGAACAAGTGGACACATGCAGCCACTGTGGGGGGGCTCACCACCGGTCAGAATGTTCTGACTGGATGGCGAACATACCCCCGGTGTGTTGTAACTGTGCAAAGGCCAAGATAAACGGAGCTGAACACAACGCATTCAGCTCAGAGTGCCCTGTGAGGAGGAAGTGGGAACAACTGGCAAGATCCACAATAGCATATTGCTAAAGTGGACACCAGCAACCCAGATCAGACGGCTTCCCCAGTAAGCGCGATGTCGGTGTCAGTAGCCCAGGCAAATTTACAAAGGAAACAATTGGCAACAATTGAATTCCTCCTGGAGGCTAAAACACGCAACATCGACATTGCGTTGCTTCAGGAGCCATACGTGGGAAGCCAAGGTAGGGTGAGAGACCACAGGGGGATGAGGATCTTCCAGGGCGAAAACGGACAAGGGGCTCCGGTCAAGTCAGCCATTGTAGTATTCAATGAAGACTTGACCGTAACCCAATGCCCAGCTCTCACTACGACCAACATCACAGTAGTCAAGATCCAAACGGGAATCCGTAAACTAGTGGTCGTCTCATTCTACTTTGAGCCGGATAAACCCATAGGGCCATACCTGGAGCAACTGGGAAAAGTAGTTGAAAAACTGGGTCCCCATGGAATCCTTGTAGGGGGCGATAGCAATGCGAAGAGCATATGGTGGGGCGGCGTGGACACTGACTCTAGGGGAGAAGAACTGGCAGGAATGCTTGAAGAGTACCATTTGCAACTACTCAATGAAGGTGAACATCCGACCTTCCAGACAGTGCGAGGAGGCAGACTACTCACCAGCCACATTGACATCACGGCCTGCACAGAAGACATCCAGAACATGGTGGAGGGCTGGAAGATAGACGACTCCATGGCGAGCTCCGATCACAATGCAATAGTTTTCAAAATTAATAAAAGTAAAACAAAATGCTACAAAATGAATACAAAAACTACAAAAATATACAAAACGAAAAAAGCAGATTGGGAAAAATTTAAAAAAGAAATCGGGAAACTTATGACAGACAACAAAATAAATGAAACAGAAATAAATCAAATAAAAGAAAAATTAGAACTAGATAACATAATAAATAAATATACAAGAATAGTAAAAGAAGCATGTGACAAATCAATACCATTAATAAAAACAAATAACAAAATGAACTTACCTTGGTGGTCGGAGAAACTCGCCAGGATGAAACAGGAAGTCACCACCAGAAGAAGGAGAATTCGATGTGCAGCGCCGATCCGGAGAGACAAGGTGGTCGCGGAGTACCTGGAAAAGAAAGAAGAATATGAGAAAGAGGCCAAAGCGGCACAAATTGAGAGTTGGAAGGAGTTCTGTGGGAAACAGGGAAAGGAGACAATATGGGACGGTGTCTATAGAGCTGTGGGAAAGGTGTCGAATAAACACGAGGACATGCCATTGATAAAGGAGGGGAGGACGCTTAGTGCTGCAGAGTCCGCGGAACTGCTGGCGGTAACCTTCTACCCTGAGGACAATATAAGCGAAGATAACGCAGACCACCAGCATACAAGAAAAGCTGCCGCTCGAGTAAATGCAGTAGTCAATGATGAGAACCATGACCAACCATTTACAATCGATGAACTACATGCGGCAGCTAGCAGCTTCAACTCGAAGAAAGCCCCAGGAGCAGACGGCCTGACTGCAGATATCTGCAAGCAGGCGATAGAAAAGCACCCAGGGTTTTACCTATCACTGGCCAACAAATGCCTCGAACTGGGCCACTTCCCGACCAGCTGGAAAGAAGCCACGGTAATAATACTTCGAAAACCTGGCAAGGACAATTACACCAGCGCGAAGTCCTACCGACCGATAGGCCTGTTGCCTGTGATGGGTAAAATCCTGGAGAAGATGGTAGTGGGTCGAGTGAGATGGTACCTTCACCCAAGGACGAGCCCCCGGCAGTTTGGCTTTGTGCCCCAAAGGAGCACCGAGGACTCCCTCTATGTCTTAATGAGACATATCAGACAAAAACTGGAAGAGAAGAAGATCACTGTTCTGATATCATTAGACATAGAGGGAGCCTTCGATAGCGCCTGGTGGCCGGCCATCAGAGTCAGACTGTCGGAGGAAAAGTGCCCAATCAACATCAGGAGAGTTATTGACAGTTATCTCGAGACCAGAAAAGTCAAACTCAGGTACGCAGGAGTGGAGCACGAGAGGTGGACCTCAAAAGGGTGTGTGCAAGGCTCCATTGGGGGTCCAACCTTCTGGAACCTGCTCCTCGACCCACTGCTATCCGGATTAGAAAGCAGAGGAGGTTACTGTCAAGCGTTCGCGGACGACGTAGTACTGGTGTTCGACGGCACGGAAACCAGCAAGATCCAAAAGCAGGCCAACGAAACGTTAGCCTATGTGAGGGATTGGGGTATCAGAAATAAACTTAATTTCGCGCCACACAAGACCAAGGCAATGGTGATAACAAGGAAGTTAAAGTACGATACCCCAATCCTTCACATGGGTGGCGTTGACATTGGTCTTGAAAAGACCATAAAAATACTCGGGGTCACGATTGACAGCGGGCTGACATTCAATGCTCACGTGTCCGAAGTCTGTAGGAAAGCTGTTGTCTTTTTCAACAGATTATCAAGGGCAGCGAAATTGCAGTGGGGTTTGGGTCCAGACATCGTGAAATTGTTGTATACGGCTGTCGTAGAGCCAACAATTTTATACGCGGCAAGTGTGTGGGCTCCAGCTTCACGAAAACTAGGGATCAGGAAGCAGCTCGCAGTCGTTCAAAGGGGTTTTGCGCAAAAGATCGCGAAGGCCTACAGGACAGTCTCACTGAACTCGGCCCTTTTGCTCGCCGGAATACTGCCTCTTGACATTCGGGTTAGGGAAAACGCGACCCTATTCGAGATCAAGAGGGGGTATTCCAGGCGAGTAGTGGGAGACCGGGAGGTGGAATGTCCTGTGGCCTTCGCATCTCTCGAACACCCAGCGGAAAGGGCGTCAGTGCACTACAGGTGCTTGGTGGACGGTACAGAAGTGAATCTAATTACAGGCCGGAAAATTTATACGGACGGCAGTAAAATCCAGGAGAAAGTAGGAGCTGCCATCTCCATTTGGGAAGATGGCAAAGAAATAAAAAATAAAAAGCTCAAACTAGACGACTTCTGTACCGTCTACCAAGCAGAGATGTTGGCCTTGCGCGGAGCTGTGGAGGAAGCAGCAAAGAGTGGTAGTATGCGGTGCAGCATCCTGAGCGATTCAAGAGCGGCGTTGGAAACGATTTCCAACGGTGTCTCCCTTCATCCCTTAGCTAACAAAATTCAAAAAGACATACAGAAAATTAAAGAAAGTGGTAGAATTTTGGACCTTTTTTGGCTTAAAGCACATGCGGGGATGGAGGGTAACGAACGGGCCGATGAACTCGCGAAGGATGCTGCGCTGAAACTTAAGGTCAAGGCCCACTACACTAAGTGTCCCGTCTCATTCGTCAAGAGACAAATCCGTATGGAGTCTATTGACGAATGGAACGGGCGCTATGTTGAAGGCGAAACGGCCTCAATTACAAAGCTCTTCTTCCCGAACGCCGCGGAAGCCTTCAGACTTGTAAGCGAAATTGGGACCGACCCAGTGCTGACGCAAGTATTCACGGGGCATGGCGGGTTCTCTGAGTACTTGAACCGATTCAAGTGCAAGGAGAGCCCGTCATGCATCTGCGACCCAGCAGTGAACGAATCAATCATACACGCTATCATGGAATGTCCCGTGCATATAAAAGACAGATTTAATATAGAGCAGGAATTAAATATCGATATAACAGTAAATAATCTAAGTTGTATAATTAGAGATAAGTATAATAGACCTAAATTTATAGAGTATTGTAAGAAAGTAGCGAAACATGTAATAAATAGAAATAAGTAGTAAGTAAGTAGACTAAAATATATAATGTTAGCTTATATTATTTTAGTTACATAAGAAACCAGATAATTGTTAGATTTAGGGTAAAATGTAATAATGTAAAAAGAGAAAAAAAAAAAAAAAAAAAAAAAAATAAAAATAAGTAAATAAATAAATACTAGCTAGGCTATAAGTAGGACCTCCCGACGAAGGAGATAGATACACCACCTCCCAAAGAAGGAGTGAATGTAGATAGGCGTAAGTATACAGACAGAATGTACAAAAAGTCTCTAACAAAGTTAGGGGAAGAAAAAAAAAAAAAAAAAAAAAAAAAAAAAAAAAAACCTAACCTAACCTAACCTAACCTAACCTAACCTAACCTAACCTAACCTAACCTAACCTAACCTAACCTAACCTAACCTAACCTAACCTAACCTAACCTAACCTAACCTAACCTAACCTAACCTAACCTAACCTAACCTAACCTAACCTAACCTAACCTAACCTAACCTAACCTAACCTAACCTAACCTAACCTAACCTAACCTAACCTAACCTAACCTAACCTAACCTAACCTAACCTAACCTAACCTAACCTAACCTAACCTAACCTAACCTAACCTAACCTAACCTAACCTAACCTAACCTAACCTAACCTAACCTAACCTAACCTAACCTAACCTAACCTAACCTAACCTAACCTAACCTAACCTAACCTAACCTAACCTAACCTAACCTAACCTAACCTAACCTAACCTAACCTAACCTAACCTAACCTAACCTAACCTAACCTAACCTAACCTAACCTAACCTAACCTAACCTAACCTAACCTAACCTAACCTAACCTAACCTAACCTAACCTAACCTAACCTAACCTAACCTAACCTAACCTAACCTAACCTAACCTAACCTAACCTAACCTAACCTAACCTAACCTAACCTAACCTAACCTAACCTAACCTAACCTAACCTAACCTAACCTAACCTAACCTAACCTAACCTAACCTAACCTAACCTAACCTAACCTAACCTAACCTAACCTAACCTAACCTAACCTAACCTAACCTAACCTAACCTAACCTAACCTAACCTAACCTAACCTAACCTAACCTAACCTAACCTAACCTAACCTAACCTAACCTAACCTAACCTAACCTAACCTAACCTAACCTAACCTAACCTAACCTAACCTAACCTAACCTAACCTAACCTAACCTAACCTAACCTAACCTAACCTAACCTAACCTAACCTAACCTAACCTAACCTAACCTAACCTAACCTAACCTAACCTAACCTAACCTAACCTAACCTAACCTAACCTAACCTAACCTAACCTAACCTAACCTAACCTAACCTAACCCCAACCTAACCTAACCTAACCTAACCTAACCTAACCTAACCTAACCTAACCTAACCTAACCTAACCTAATCCAAATTACTCCAAGTCCAAAAAAACATTTTTAAGCTCCCATTAGTCCCCCCACGAAACCTTCCCCCCCCCTACCCCCACTTCAAAAATTTTACCTCACCCCCTCGAAACCTATCTCCGTCCCTATCCAACGTAGACCCACTGAGTTTGGTATCGTTGGAACCGGCTCGGTGAGGGCTACAATTCTGCCCCACCAGAATCCTCAAAATCCCCCCCCCCAAATTAGTCCAAGTCCAAAAAACTTGAAAATTTAAATTTTAGTTTGCGTGGCCGACTGTTAAGATACATACCTTGTGCTTGGTGTTAGAACGAACGGCTCGACGAGCCCGATAACCCGGATCAGCTGTTATTCGGATATTAGATTATATAAATATACCTTGACTTACCTGATTGTACTATTTACACGGGGAATCTCGCTGATGACAGTGCTGGGCTCCACCTAAAAACCTGTAAATAGAAAAGATTAGTATATAAGTAGAGTAAGATTAGTTGTAAGAAAATTCTGGACACAGACTGGGATAAGTCAAATTATCCAAAATTGTATTTAAACATACCTGACTGAGAGACATTAGAGACGATACGCTGGGCCACAGCGAGCTGCTTCAGGTACAGACACCTAAAAAGAAAAACAAAAAGCTTTAATATTTTAACTGTAGTGAGCCTCTACACTCACTAACAAACATACGTAAATATATCGACCTCCTGCAGGCTCTCTACACCTGCAGGATTTTAAACAAATTGACGCGTTCCCCTAAAATACTTACCGCTTCTGGTCCCAAGCAACATGTTCGGCTTCCGTACACCTGCCAAGGATCAAAGACAAAAAAGTAAATCCCCAGAGAAGAGCCAAAGCCCGATGGAAATCACTGGGACAAAGGTCGCGCAGGCACGACAGAGCCTGGAATCCCAGATGGAAAAACCAGAGGGGACGGGCCCTGCCGGGTCTGCGAGACCAAAGCCCAGGAGCATTCCATCGGAAATAAAGGGGATAGGGAAAAAACCAATACCGCCCACCTCTTCACCCGAAAAACCTGCAAGTATGAGTAGGACAACAGAGGCAAAGTCATGCCTAATGAAGGTTAAATTGCAAATAAATAACAGTCGCAATTTAAAAAATGAAATAAAAACCGACGTGTTAGAGGCAACAGAAAGACTATATAGACTGGTTATCGAGGGTGAAGGGGAGAGAAAGAAGGAGCAAAGGAAGGAAAAAAGAGACATGATAGAGAGCCCTGAACAAGCCAAAAAAGTAGAAATGGAGGGAAGGGACTGGACAGGACAGGAGCAACTGATTAAAAGAATAGAGGAGCATAGCGAAATGTTGGAAAGAAATAAAGAAGAAATGCAAAAGTTAAAGGACGAAATAAAACTACATAGAGAAGAAATGAAGGAAGGGAAAAGCTATGCTGAAGCGGTGATGGAGCCCAAAAAGGGGGCACAGGCAGGAAAGGAAATGCACTCCATCGTGGTAACCGCAGAAGACGAGAAGGCATCTGGGGAGGAGGTATTTGAAAAAATACGGACCACCCTAAATGCCAGGGAAGAGGGAATGAAAATAGATAGGATGAGGAAAGCGAAAGATAGGAAAGTGATAGTTGGGTGTAAATCCAAAGAAGAAATAGGAAGGATAAAGGATAGATTAAAGGCAGTAGGAAGGGGCCTAAATGTAGAAGAGGTCAAGAATAAGGACCCAATGGTCCTCTTAAAAGATGTCCTCGCTTACAACAAAGATGAGGACATAGTGCGGGCACTCATCAGCCAAAATAAAGACCTGTTAGGGGATTTATGCGGCGACGAGAAAAGCCTAAGGGTCAAATTCAGGAGGAGAGCAAGAAACCCTCATGCATCCCATGTGGCTATGCAAGTGCCACCGTCGGTGTGGAAAAGGCTCACGGAGGCCGGAGCAGTCCACATCGACATACAGAGGGTGAGAGTCGAAGACCAATCCCCCCTGATACAGTGCTCGCGCTGCTTGGGCTATGGGCATGGCAAAAGGTTCTGCAGAGAACAGGTAGATGCGTGCAGTCACTGCGGGGGAGCTCACCACAGGTCGGAGTGTGCCGACTGGTTGGCGAGGGTTCCCCCGACGTGCTGCAACTGCGCAAAAACCAAGCTGGGCGGAACCGAGCATAATGCCTTTAGCCCGGAGTGTCCCGTGAGGAGGAAATGGGATACTCTGGCTAGATCCGCAGTAGCGTATTGCTAAGGTGGATCCCAGGAACCCAGATCAGACTACTCCCTCAGCAGGCGCGGGGTCAACATCCGTGGCGCAGGCCAACCTCCAGAGGAAACAACTAGCCACGCTGGAGTTTCTTCTGGAGGCGGAACAGCGGAAGGTGGACTTCGCGCTACTCCAGGAGCCATACGTGGGGGGACAAGGTAGAATGAGAGACCACCGGGGAGTCAGGATCTTCCAGGGAGACAACGGACAGGGGGCCGTGGTCAAGTCGGCCATTGTAGTATTCAATGACGACTTGACCGTGACCCAATGCCCGACCCTAACCACAACCAACATCACGGTGGTGAAGATCTTGACCGGGGCCCGTGAATTAGTGGTCATCTCGTTCTACTTTGAACCCGATAAACCCATAGAGCCATACCTGGAGCAACTGGGGGACATAGTTGGAAAACTGGGATCCCGTAGAATCCTCATGGGGGGCGACACCAACGCTAAGAGCGTTTGGTGGGGCAGCGCGGACACCGACGTCAGGGGGGAGAGCATGGCAGGTCTATTAGAAGAGCAAGGATTTCAGGTGCTCAACGACGGCTTCCGACCAACGTTCGAGACGGTGAGAGGCGGTAGGCTTCTCACCAGTTACATCGATATAACGGCGTGCACCGCGGACATCCTGAACCTGGTGGAAGATTGGAAGGTAGATAGCTCAATAGCAAACTCCGACCACAACGCTATAACCTTTAAAATAAATAGAACAAAAATAAATAATACTAAAGAAAAACTAAAAAATACAAGGAAATATAATACAAAAAGAGCAAACTGGGATAATTTTAACGAAAAACTGGAACAATTAATAACTGAAAAGGGAATAAATTTGAGTAACATAAAGAATATAAATAACAAAAATGAGTTGGATAAAATAATAGAAAAGTACATAGAAATTATAACCGAAACATGCGAAAAATCCATACCTAAAATAAAAGCAAAAAACAAATTAAACTTACCTTGGTGGACGAAGGAGCTTGCTAAGATGAAGCAGGAGGTCACCACCAGGAAACGGAGAATCCGCTGTGCAGCGCCCGTGCGAAGGTCGAAGGTCGTCGATGAGTACCTGAAAGCAAAAGAAAAATATGAAACAGAAGCGAAAAGAGCCCAGATAAATAGCTGGAAGGAATTCTGTAAGACGCAAAATAATGAAAATATCTGGGAAGGGGTCTATAGATGTATCGGGAAAGTCAAGAAAAGACAGGAAGACCTGCCATTGACTCTAGCTGGACAGACCCTTAGTGCGAAAGAGTCGGCTGAGCTCCTGGCAGTAACCTTTTATCCGAGGGACAATGAAGAGGAAGACAACTCAGACCACCAGAGTATAAGAGAAACAGCCGCACGAGTAAATGACGAAGTCAATGCTGAGACCCATGACCCACCATTTACAATCGAAGAACTATACGCGGCTGCATACAGCTTCAATCCCAAGAAAGCCCCCGGTGCAGACGGCTTAACGGCCGAGATCTGTAAGAGAGCTATCGAGAGAGACCCGGAATTATACCTATCACTGGCAAACAAATGTCTGGAACTTGGCCACTTCCCTAGGATTTGGAAGGAGGCGACAGTGGTTATCCTTAGGAAGCCGGCCAAGGAGGACTACACTAGTGTGAAGTCCTACAGACCGATTGGACTTTTGCCAGTGATGGGTAAAATCCTGGAAAAGATGGTGGTGGGTCGAGTGAGGTGGCATCTTCACCCGAGGATGAACCCCCGACAGTTTGGCTTTATGCCCCAGAGGAGCACCGAAGACTCCCTCTATGTCCTCGTGAAATATATACGCGAGAAAATACAAGAAAAGAAAATAGTAGTGATCGTATCACTGGACATAGAGGGAGCCTTCGACAGCGCCTGGTGGCCGGCAATTAGAGTCAGACTGTCGGAGGAGGGATGCCCGATTAACATCCGAAGGGTGATAGATAGCTACCTCGAGAGCAGGAAGGTAAAACTCCGCTACGCGGGAAAGGAGTGTGAAAGGTGGACCTCCAAGGGATGCGTTCAAGGCTCCATTGGGGGTCCAACCTTTTGGAACCTGCTCCTCGACCCACTACTATCGGAGCTCGATAGAAGGGGCAGTTACTGCCAGGCGTTCGCCGACGATGTAGTGCTCGCATTTGAAGGACACGAAATGGCTAAAATCCAACGCCAGGCCAACGAAACTCTCGCCTATGTGAGGGATTGGGGAATAAGAAATAAGCTGAAATTCGCACCGCACAAAACGAAAG